>JAQFVV010013275.1:95528-174195 GCA_028023455.1 Epiperipatus broadwayi
GGTTCTCCGATCTGTCTGTTTCAATATATCTTCCATCCACATGCATTCAATTCAGAGCCATGGAAATAATTAATGAGGCTCCATGTATGGGCATCCAGAACCAGGAAAAAAAACTATGCAATGGTAAGAATTGTACCTCCATGTAACAAAATCGAACACTGGCAAATTCTACATATATTTTGAAGGGGAAAAAACTTTTTTTTTCTTTTTTTTAGCAAACATATATAGACCAATCAAAGGGAATGTGGTATGCTATTCAAAATCCCTATGTTGCAGTGCCAAAATCCAGAGAAAAAGAATTATACATATATATCTCTCTCTTCCTACATATATTTGGTTCAGGACCATGGACAATAATTAATGAAGCCTCATGTATGGGCATCCAAAACCCAGGGGACAAATTATATATATATATATCTCTTCCATCCACATGCATTCAATTCAGAGGCATGGAAGTAATTAACAAGGCCCCATGTATGGGCATCCAGAACACAGGAAAAAAATGTAATGGTAAGAATTGTTTCTCCACATAACAAAATCTAGAACACTGGCATAATACCCTAAAGCTGATTGAGTCTGAATGCTGAAATCCAGAATCTGGCCAACATTCAATTCTTTTATGCCTGCTCAAGGATCTAATACTCTATGGATGACATTTCCCACATTACACAGACATTCAATTTAACCACAGTCTGGAAGTCACTCATGGTGAAACAAGAGACTCATAAATTTAACTTAACACTGATTTGGTCAGATATACACACATATGACTAAGAGAACCACTAATATAATAATGATTAATTATGAAATCTAATAGAATGATCTACATTTATATATAATTATGTATGTTCAAATAAATTTAGAATTGGATAAAAATGAACTCACAGACAATAGATATGAAAATGAGAAATATGTAAAAGATAATAAAACTAAAAGATACAAAATTATATAGTAGGGAATGTGAAAGATTATGCTTGCAGCCATTATATAACTATTGAGATTAATGTTACATGTTATCTTATCATAAAGAGTTCAATAAAGTGTAATGCGGTATTTAAGTTTATGCCTATTTTTTAGTTCTTATGTAGTCTGTTAAATCATATGGAACTTAATAGCCAAAGTTATATAACTAATGTAATAGCACTCCTCTGGCATCTATTTATATATCAAGTTGAGCACATAAGGATTATGCTTGCAGCCATTATATAACTATTGAGATTAATGTTACATGTTATCTTATCATAAAGAGTTCAATAAAGTGTAGTGCGGTATTTAAGTTTATGTCTATTTTTTAGTTCTTATGTAGTCTGTTAAATCATATGGAACTTAATAGACAAAGTTATATAACTAATGTAATAGCACTCCTCTGGCATCTATTTATATATCAAATTGAGCACATAAGCAGGCTCAGAGATATACAGGTTAGTGTGTTTAACCTAGATTAGGACATACACTGATGCTAGATAAGCATTTGATATAATGAGAGAGAAAACTGGTTTATTATAGGTTTACCTAACCTATATACTTACTCTATGGCACATCTTTAAATATTAATAAAACTAGAAGGTGCAAATGGGTCATTATTCATTGGCTTCAGCATCAAATGTTTGGTTGCCCTACAACTGATCAACTTGCTATGAATATGAACCTTAGTAGTTCAGAAAGTAGGATAAGTATTAATTATGAATAATCTGGATCCTTGTGCTCCAGTTCTAAAAAAGTGTGCTTTACCTGAACTAAATGGATAAGCATAACCTCCACCAGCAACTCATCAAGAATCATGCAACAAGCAGTTAATTGTACATTGCGTACTTAGTAAGGACACATCTACAGCATATATATATATATATATAATGAAAGTATGTAAAATTATCTTTTTAAAAATAGATAGCATCTATTTGCATATCTGTACAACCCAGTTTTCAAGTTTAGTATTTCAAATATACTATTTAGGGACTAAATTAATTAGTAACCTAGTTTAAGATTATCAACTGCATCTCAACATAGATAAATCTAAGAAGGACAAAGCATATTTGAAAGGTAATTACGGATAAAATATTAGAAATATGCTTTGAGAATATATCTGTGGCTAGTTCCTATGATGTATGAGTTACATATATAAATAGTTATAATTTATAACTAGAGTTAAGAAAACTACAATTTTAACTAGAGAATTACTGATTATTATAATATTAATACCCAAAATTAACCAGTAAAATCATAATGATCTCAAAACAACAAGTGAACAAATTAATAATTCAATTATTTAATATTTATTATAGTAAAGCTTTGAAATTATCTTCGCAGAGCGATAAGCTAAAATTATACTTATAAATATGGTTTCGAGTTATTTGGCAGATTAAATACCTATAATATTACAATGATAAAATTATAAATAAATTGAATAGATCAGAAATAGGCATAAAAGACCGCAGAAATATATACATTTAGTTTAAAATAGATTATCATAGTTTTATCTTTTAAGAGAGAATTTAAGTTTTACAATCAGACAAGATTCAAACATTAGTGTTTAACAGCTTTCTTTGCAGATTTTAGAAAAGGTGTTTGTAAAGACAGGTTTAATAAATAGCTAGCTTTAAAATAGAGAATATGAGTGAAAAATTTACCAGTCAGTTGTCTTCATTGCACTTCTGCGCATTGGAACAATAATAAGTTGACACTTTTCATGATGATTTAACATTAATTTAGGTTCTTCCATTGGATGCTTGTCTGAGGTATGACTCATTGTGTTTTGTCACACCAAAGTTTTTTCCATTCCCTGGCAGGAGAGAGGTGAGTGATCGCCTTCTTTACCTCATCATTTTAAAAATAAAATGAATGTGGATTTGGTTTACAATTCGCTTATTAAATATATATATATAATCTTTTTGGCCACAAAACTTGAAGTATTTATATTTTCTTAACTCTGGCCACAAAACTTGAAGTATTTATATTTTTTTAACTCTGGCCACCTGTTTATTTTTACAAGCTTGACCATAGTTGAAAAACCCATTAATTTATTTTAGAAAAACATATTTAATTGCTAAAATTAATTTAGATTTTGTTTTTTCTATCTTTTCACCCTTGTAGCTTATTATCACAACTCTATAAAATTCTGAGAATTGTCATTAAAATTTTAGATTTATAAAATCATGTTCATGCTATTTTAAGACTATTGTGAGACCTAATTTAAAAGTTGTTTACAAGCAAAACTAAAAACTGCTTTTATAATTAGTGTAAAACGAATTTTATTACTATATACGTAGAATAACAAGTTGGAAACGCATCTATGTACATATGTGATTTCAGTAATATAACCATAAAATTGAATAACAATTTAGACTAAAATATTTCTTAGACTAGAAATCTTTAAAAATGAACACATATCTGTAATATATACATATCCTATTAAATTACAAACTCTGCATATATATGTGCAATCCCACATATATAGTAATTTAATGTTGTTTAAATGGATTCTCTGAGAGGGTTTAAAGCTGGCATAGAGATAGGTGTGGGGCAAAATACATGAAACAGGCAGGTGGATGAAACTGACTGTTTCAAAAATAACTAAGATAATCCATCATTACTAGTAAATGTAATAAAATTATGTATAATATATATATATATATATATATATATATATATATATATATATATATATATATATATATATATATATATATATATATATATATATATGAGTGTTAATGAACTAGTATTTAAGCATTCAATCATGCATATATTTTAATCTAATATTCATTAATATGATACCCTACATCTAAATTGCATTAGGGTAGAATTAATGCTTAAAATTAAATGATTAAATTTTGCTTTGTCAATGTACATACACATGCAGAATCACAATTTTATTTCACAAAAATACATAATTATACATCCTTATGTATGTTGCTGTTGAAGTGATTAGTCAGTTTGTATTAATAATTACCGGTCATAATTAATAATAACTAAATAAGACGACCAAAGTGATTAATTTTAAAAAATAGAACACATGAACCGTTAGTTAATCAGTAAATACTTTTTAGAAAATATGTTAAAATATATATTTGCTTAGCATTCTGAATTCATTGAAAATGTGCCATTCAGTCTCAATATTATCACCATCTGATTGGATATCATACTGCTTGCTAATGTAATATTGTAATATTTTCAGAATATTAGAAGCATTTTTAAATAACTATTTTTTTCAATATGTTTATGTCATAACATAATATAAAGAAAAATCCTTATTATATAAAAGAAATTTAATTGAATATTTATGTCATTATAAAAAAATTACTTGAGTTTATCTTGTTAAATGACTTAGTCATCAGTGTTTTAGATGTCAGACAGAGGTTCCGTACTCAGAGGTGTCCCTCACTTTCAATATTTCTAAGAAAATTTTATAATAAAATTTTTGATCTTTAAAAATATATTGACATGGGAAATTTTACTTAAATTTATAGTGATTCTTTATCATTTTATTATTGCCAGTAACTGGTAGCGGCAATAATAAAAGATGCCAACAAATATGAAAGGCACTAGAGAAGTTCTCAAAAAATGTAAATAAAAAAATCAATTTAAATTTGTAAAATATCATATAGCACTATTGCAAACACCCGATAAATCAAGTACCAGCATATTTATGATTATAGCTATTATTTATAAAAATAGTATTGTTTAAAAATAGCACCTACTGTTCAAAATTGTATCATTACATTATATACACTTATAATCGTATGTCTCCCTCCATTACAATATGATATAATGTATGCATTTCACACTGGTATACTGTAGGGCTGCATTGTATGCAGATCATAGTGTAAAATCAACTTTATGTACTAATTTGTATAAGGCAAAACTTATTCTGTAATCAAATTTGTATTTAAATGAAATCAAATTTTAAAATATTATTCTTCATTGTTAGGTTAAATTTACAGTTGAAATGCATACAGTGTCAAGAAGTAATATAAACCAAGTTAAAGAAAGAAAATATGTTTTTGACAATATATTTTTTAATTATTGGGAAATATCTGGGAAGATAATCTAGAAGTTATACACATAACATAAGAATTATGTTACCCATGCATCTGTTGCTTCTGTGCAACCTAGTTTCTCAAAATTAAAAAACAAAAAAAACATTTAAAATCAGAGTAGAAGACAAGAACAATTAGAGGAATTTCTATATTATCTGTAATACAAGAATTAGAAAAGAATATTAATTTTGATGATGTTATAGAACAATTGACAATTCAAAAAGATGTAGGAAATAGGCAGTAATTAATTTTTGTTTCTATTTTGTGTGCTTTTATGTGTTTAATAATTTTTAATAAAGCAATAGGAAATAGAAAATAATTAAAATTAATATAGTTTTTTGTTTATATGATTTTTCCATAAAAAAATAATTTTTAAAAATTATTTTGGGACTTCATTAATAATCCCTGACCCCATTTCAAGGTTTAAAAAACCTCCAGTTAGCCCTGACTCCACCTATACATACAAAGATGCTTGCATATCTAATATCTATCATGATTTATAAATTGATTAATACCTTTGATTATTATTATATCCAAAAGTAACTGAAGACTTTTTATCATTAACTAATAAAACCTGTTTTTTTTTTAAATATGAATTAGTAAACCAAAATCTTTTATATAATTTGGATTCAAATTATTAACAACAATTTGTAGTTCATTTTTGGAATTAGAAAAATGAACATCAATTTATATTGTAAATTAAGAATTCAAAAAAATAAATGTTTTATTGTTTTTTTATCACACTAGATCAACATATCTATCATTATAAAACCTACATTACATATTGATGCCTCATTCATGGAAATATATCTAAAATTTTCCAAAAACAAGAGTCACAAAAAGGAAATGCAAAGATGGAATTAATAGATCTCTTTTTATGCCACTTATTTACCATACGTAATATGAATTAATTTTGATGGACAATTATTATTCTTAAATGCTGTCATCTAAAATGTTAATTAATGATTTACTCTTGACTGGAAGCAATCAATTCCAATAAAGTTTTTAGAAAGCAATTTTGTTATTAATAGATAACATATTTTATAATATTTACTCAATGTTTTATATACTTTTTACATAATAAATGTTATTAATAGAAATATTATTAAAATTACATAGCACATTTTTATGAATTTAAATATTTTTAGAATTATTACTATTTTTTAAATTTCTTCAAGCATATTATAAAAAACAATGTCCTTTTATTTAATATTACAAAAAAACCTATTTGCACTTCATCAAACTGAATAACTTTAATAGAACTAAAATAGTCACAGCATTTATATATATATATATATAACATTCATCTGCTTTTAAAACAATATCTAATGTTAACTTCTTCAGAAAAAACGATTGTATCTCTTTTCACGTTTCAATTCACCGATGATTTTTGTTGCCAGTTATTGGATTTCTGCTTTTGAATTTTTATAATGTTTATGAAGCTTTACATTTATTTTATTAATCAACAAGCAAAACGTCTACCTAGGAAGAGTGAAATCATTAAAACACTAATATAATAGGAGGAAATTTTCTATCTTAATATAAACTGAGCATTGATTATATATATGTGTGTATAAGAGAAGATGATTCAGACTAACTGATGAGGGCTGGTTCAGCACAAAATACATTTATTGAAGATCTATTATTTTTTTCACATGTATGCAGTCAGGTGTATTGGATTTATAGCATAGAGTGGATGACTGAAAAAACTTGAAAGAATGGGTCCAAATCCCCTTTAATTACATCTAATATGCATTTAAATAAAACACTAAAAATTCAATTTTGACAGATATACAATTAATATTTTGTTTTAGGTATAAAAAAGGTAGCTACATATGTTTCCATAGGATATACTTGTTATAATCTCATAATTTAGTAATATCACCAATTTCAAAATATCATTGATGACTTTAATATTTATCATTTTCTGAAGTATACTAATCCATTATCTCTTCAATAAATCATATTTGATTTACATTTTAACTCCTAAATATAACATCATTTATGTCATACCATTGTTCTGAACATAGATGGATCTAAGTTCTTTTATCATATTTTTTCTCTAAACTAATTGTTTGTGGCAACAATTTCAATGTGTTTCTGAAAATATTTGATTACAAGAGATTATATTAGTTTAGAGGGCCATTATTATTATTTTCATAATCAATAAACAGTAGCTTACTGTTCGTATCAACCGTACCAATATGTATTCACATTTTTAACAAAAATAGTATTTTAATGAATATTTGATAAGTAAATAAAACTATTGTTCAATATTTACTTCAGAAATCTCATTATACATTAATAAAAATTATAAATAATACACTTAATTTAAATCTGTCTAAGGTTTAGTCATAAATACTTGCATTATTGTATATGTGTGATTAAATAACTGAAATTGTGCAATGATAGCACTGGTGTAAAATCCTTTTGCCTCTACTATTGTGCAAAGATTACCTACGACCTAATAAACTCATGTTCCCTTGACTCTATATTAATATGACTGAAAATTAATAAGAAATAAATGGGAAAAAAATAACTCAAAAAGATTGCTTGTATTTTAATCAGAACCCAGCTTGTTTATACTTTGAACAAGTGAAGAAACATTATGTTCTACAAGACAATAGAAAATATTCTTGGCAAGGCATCACATTATTTTTACATTAAATTCAAATTTGAAGATCATTTACTCCAATTGTGGATCATGTTTTAATAACAAACTGAAATGTGTATAATTATTTATAAATAAAGAATACATAATGCTAAACTAGTAATTAAATATTAAAAAATTATCAATGTTAATAATATTTGCACTTAATACACTCCTAAAGTTATTAAATAATCAATCAAAATAAGATTGAAATAAATAACTATTAATAACTATATTATAATATTTAACGAGGCTGCAGAAAGGAGTTTGATATTAACTGAAAGGAGACCCTTTAATTCCTCTTGGAGGCCTTAAAGGAACCGAGCAGGAAAAATTACCTTATGTCCACTCCATACGTTCTTGTCATTGCAGCGGTTATTTCTATGCAAATATTCATATAGTATATGAACATGGATGGGCTGATCACCAACACACATTAGCCAGCATGGTGAGTGACAACATTATGGACAAATAAATTGTATTGGATATTTGCCCATTATAGTAACTCCTAAGGTTTTGTCTATAGTATAGGCTTTTTAAAATATAAATGAAAAGCACTATATCTTAAATACTTTCCATTCATCATACAACATAAGTTTTTTATAATACATTAACCATTAATGAAAGTACTGATAATTTAAATCTACTTTTATTTTAAATAAAGTATTGAATAAAGAAATAAAAATAGATATACTAATTCAGGTTTGTACATTCATGAATGTGATATTCATCATAAAATATTATTTGTTAAGGCGAAATTTGTTTTTGTCAAAAGTAATGGGGTGAGAGGAAGAGTTGAAAAGATGCTTTTGATTAATAGATATGGGACCAAATCTATCAAAACTTAATTTAACATAAAAGGTAGGCAAAATAGATTTTGATTATGGATAGTTTTGTAAGTATATTTAAAAAGCAGTGATGTAATAAAATTTGCTGTAGAAAGTGCGGGTGTGTATACGTTTAAAATAGATAAATGTAAATTATGGGTATTTTTGGAAATATATTCAACACAGCATGTAAGATTTTTCTTTTTAATCTTGAAAAGTATTATTAATGTTAATGATAAATTTATATATATATATATATGTAATTTTAATATTTTTCTAGCTTCTCAGCTTGTTGTTTGTACTTGAGTGTAATTATTACTCTCATATAATTTTATTTTTTGTGATATATAGACTCTTTACGATCATGTTTTATTTTTATTTATTTATTTAGTGTAGTTTTTCAATAATAGTGTGGATAATCACTAATGTTTCAATATTTTTTTGTATATCAACAATTATAATATTTTATGTGTATGAATACATAAAATATTAATGAGTTATAATATTTAACTTAAATGAAATTATAAAATAATTCTAATATAAAATTATTAATATAAAAAAGCAAGAGATAAATTTCGATTCAATTACACACACACACACACATATATATATATATCGATTTAATATTTATTATAATAAATTTAGTATAATTCAAAACATCTTGATGATGACTTAATTTTGATAAGACTGAAATATTGATGTTTATATACAATAATTAAAGATTATCACTGAGTAAATAAACAAAAATAAAATAGAAGCAGAAAAATATACATCATAATAAATAAAATCCATAAATATCTATGTATTACAAGTTTTCTATTAATAATTAATTGTCACTACATAAATAACATGCCTAATATTTGATAAACTATATGAAATCATTCCTACTAATCCTAAATATTTTAAAGCATACATGTACGTATGATTCACAGAGCATGGATATAACTTGAAACAATGTCATACTTACCATAGTCATTAATAAAATGTTCCCTCTGATCTTCAAAGTGGGACTTTTGAAATTAATTATTTTCTATTTCTTTCTGAGTAATGGATGCAAGTTTTCATCACCACTGTTGGTGCTGCTGTTTCTATGGTTTTAAACTACAAAGAGAAGTGGAAAGACATGCATCAGATGCAAATGTGTAAATGGCAAAGGAGTCAATTCAAGGAGAAATGTGATGGTCAAGTTTTCATATGAGACGCAAAAAGCAAAATGAAAATGTTTGGTAGATTGCAGTTTATGTATAATAAAAGAATAGCCAAAATAGTATTTAATTGGGTTATGAATAAAGGGCAGGCAACACAATGGGTGAGAAAGGTAATGCAATATGTCGAAGATTTGGAAAAATAGTTTGTGTCAGTATACTTATACAAAAGATGGGATGATTGTGTTAGAATTGTTGAGTGCAATTGTATTACGGAATGGGATAGAAGGATAGATGTATTAATAAAGAACAGGGAGTTGGAGAGATAGAGAACTAGTATGGAGAGTAAAAAGAGTTTAAATATATATAGAAGAAAACAGAATATTGGGTGTGAGTTAATTTATGATAATGGCATAGAAAGTAGTTTACATTTTAAGGCTTGAATGTCATCTTTAACAACAAAGGAATATACACATAAATGGAAAAATGTGGGTAATTTAATCTGCAAGTTGTGTAAGGAAGGCATAGAGAATATTAGGCATTTGTTAATTGAATGTAAATACCTGAAAACAGAAAGGGTACAAATAATGAAGTTGTGGAAGAATAAAAATATAACCAAAGTGATTATACAGAAAGTGGGTTGTTGCTTTTTATGCTGGGTTTGGGAAAAGATAAGGGGGATTTAGACATAAAGGCCATGGAGTTGATGAAGATTATATTGTGAAAATGGGATGGAGCAGAATAAAAAAAAATATCGGAAACTTAGGGCAGGGAATGGAAAGAGATGTTAAAATAGCTAACATGTTTCTCTGGACATAGTTGCTGAGAGATTCCTGACTTCATATAAGGAAAAGTCACAGTGCATCACAACTCACTCTCTTGTGGCTATTTTTAGCTTTTATTTGACAATTTTGCTTTCATTTGATAGTAAAAACAAGAATTAAAATAATTTTGATTTTTTTTTAAATCACAAGGTATCGATTTTATAAAATATATATATTTTACAAGCAAGCCAATATCTTACCCACAATATCACTGATTGATAATTTTTTGTTTTTATCTGCTTCAGAACTCTTATGTATTAATTTTTTTAATTAGATTCCAAAAATAGAAACAAATATTTTGCTCAGTTTGTTTATGTATTTATGATTATTTTTGTAGAATGTTGTTTATTGTTTTAAAAGAAGAATGTGATTAGATTCTGATTTTATATCAAAAAGTTTAGTTTAAAAAAAAATTAAAAAAGTGAATAACACATGAGTTGCTTATGAAATCTTTCAAGCATATTCACTTTTTTGATATATTTTAAAAACAAAATTATATTGTATAGTTTTTTTTTACATATTTATATTTACTTCTGCAGAATATTTGCATATTATTTTTTTTTATACAGTAATGTAATTAAATTCAAATGCTATTTAAAATATTTACTTTTAAAAAATAAATATAGAAAAATCAACAATATTTGACCACAATTGCAAATAAATAATAAAAAAACTGTTTTATGTTGACTGCAGCAAATTAATTTTAATTATTTTTAAAAATATACAAATAATATTTTAAATAGGATTTCATTAGCTTTAAGTAGTCTGTACAATAATTTATTCAGGCTTTACAAAACAAATATAATAACTCTGAAATTTTTTGTTACTTTATATTTTTATAAGCAATGAGATAACCATTCATTAAAAAATGATAATTATAAATGTTGCTATATATTTTAGTTTTTTCTATATTTGAATTAAAAGAATATTTTTAAGAATAATTTTCATTTGAAAACATATATTTCTAATAAATAAATCAATATTTCTAAAAATATATAATAAAAAATAAAAATATATTTGATAAAACAAAAAAAATTAATTTATTCCAACTTGCCACTAGGTTGTCAAAAAAGTATTTATTGAAGGCTTAATAACAAAAATTATTTAAAATGCAAAATTATTTTCTGTCTGCAACACACATTATATTTAATGTTTACTTTCACTTATTCACTATCAAATTCTCTCACTCTTTTTGAAAAGACCTTAGTGTGAACTTAGATATATTTGCAATGTTTTCTTTTTACAATTTTATCTTTATTCTACATCAGATATTCATTTTCTTTAAATTATTTATTATAAATATAAGCTTACAAATAAAAGTTATTCTAAAAGTTAATATTTGAACTTTGCACATTGAAAAAAAAAATTCTAAAATGAATAAGTAATAGTAATAATATGTCTTTCTTATGTCTCTTTTTACTGGTTCATAAATCTTGTCTATTCATGAAAAAATATTAAACATAAATATTTATTTGAATTCTATTTTTAAAATGAAAATAAATTTTAGTTGAGACATTATAAAAGAATGAAAGTCTCTTTTAATATTAAAAATTGTACTGACTATTATTAAAATTTTACAAAAACTTTTTTTTACCAGTGTTCATGAAAACAGTTCTTGTTAGCCAATAAAGACAAATTCCACTTTTATCATAAATATATTGTTATGAATTCATAAAAACAAATATTTTCAAATAAATTTTAGCTACAATTAAGTATTTTTTGATTTATAATAAATATTTCATAAATGCCTTTCATAAATAAATTTAAATATGTAAATAAATGATTGAAAATGGCAATTTTTCTTTTCAAAATACTAAAACAAAACTCATACTCAAAATTATCTTGAGACCAAATAATCTACATGACAATGAGTCTGTCAATTAGTTTGTATTATAATACAACCAATCAGAAATTTTCAGACTTTTTTATGTGGAAAATTAGCATGAGTCTGTATGATACTGACATCTTCAGATTTTTTAAATTTGTTAATGGTAAATGATGATTTTTACATACACATAAAAAATATGTAACAACAAATTAACATTATAGATAGTTTCAAAACAGCATAGAATAGTTGAAGTGATAGCAGTATCATCATAATGTCTCAAAACCTTTTCAAAATAAACAATTTTAAAGTGACTGTTAAAGGTGTATTAAACTTAATTTTAATTAAATATACAATAATCTAAAAAAATATTTATAATAGTATGTCTAACCTTTCACTTTACAAAGCAATTAGAATTCTTTTAATGATTTATCATATTACGACTTAATAATATTATTACCATTGTTATTTTAAAAAATACTCATTTGATGCTTTTTTAAAAACATTAAGATAATGTTAACAATTGTATAAACATTTGAATTATGATTCCATTATTGACAGTCCTTTAATAGGTTCTTCTGTAATCATTACATTTTCTCTACAATGTTTTAAGCCTGTGCAGCCTCTTTTTTCCACAGCTACTCTTTTAATGTATTAGTTGAAAAAATATGAAGATGTTAGCATGTCATCATCATAACAGTATTCTGTCAAATGGACAGATCCAGAGAGTAGTCACATCACCAATTTATCCATTTTTCCATCCCATTCTTTTCCTTGCCCAGCTTTTCAATTTCTCATCACTTTTCCCATCTCTTATATCATCCAACAATGTCAATCTCTTTCTTCTTACTTGCATTCACTATTTCCTTCAAAACAGCTTTCATTAAACAACATTTTTTCTTAAAATATGTCCAGTACAGTTTCTCTTTCTCTCTCTGATTTCCTCGATCAATCTTTTTTTTCATTTAATCTTTTCAAATTTTCTTCATTTGTTATTTCATCCATCCAACTGATTTTTCCATCTTTCTCCATGTCCATATCTCGATGGATTCCAATTGTCTCCTAATTTTATCACTCATTGTCCATGTTTTACAACCATATATCAGTACACTCCATACATAGCATTCAATTATCTTTTTCTTAATTCACTTTTCAAAAGTCCATGAAATATTTTCTTTCTTTTAATAAATGCCTTCTTTGCCAATGCTATTCTTTTTTTATCTTCATCTTCACTTCTTCCATACTCACTCAACCAACTACTCAAATATCTAAATTCCTTTACCTGATGGACTATGTTATTATAATTTTAGTTTGCAGTCTTTTTGGATTTCTCCCTATCCATAATCACTTAGTCTTTTCAACATTAATCTTTATTCCATATTTTATACATTATTCTCCAATTTATACAACATATTCAGAGGAAACTTTTCATCCTCATCTATAAGAGCCATATTATCTCCAAATCTTATACATTTTATTACTTAACCTCCATAATTTTTTCTATTGTATAAATAATTATGTAGCATGTCTTCTAAATAAATATTAAAGAGAGCAGATGACATTCTGGATCCCTGTCTAACTTTATTTTCCATATTCACTTCAGCAGTTTTAATACACTCCCCTCCCAATTTAATTCTTATTCTTTATTTAGTACGCATATTCCAAATCAATCTTTTCTCTTTTCAAAATACCTCTTTGTCTATTAATATGAACATAAGTTTATTCCAGACTAGTCTATCAAATGCTTTTTTCCAAATCCACAAAAAATATATCAATTCCTTTAACTTTTTCACTATATCTCTCTGCAATTGTTCTAACAACAATAATAGCATCTCTTGTACTTTTTCTTTCTGAAAACTAAACTGTTTTTCTCCAATATAATACTTTACCTTTTTGTAAATTCTTTGTATTAAAATCCTCAATAAAACATTAAAAGCATGAGATAACAAACTTATTGTTCTATACTCTTTACATTTAACAGCTTTTTCTTTTTACCAATTGGAATAATTATAGTTCTTAAAAAATGTTCATGTCAAAGTCCACTGTTATATATCAAATTGTAATGTCCAACTATTTCCTTCATAAAAAATTTTCTCATTTTTTCAAAATTTCTATAGGTATTGCATCAAAACCAACAGCCTTATTGTTCTTTATTTTTACATTATATAGAACTTTTGAATGATTAACAGTACCTTATTAGCATGACAATGCCATTAGGAAAATGACCTAAAAGTCAACAGAAAGAAAATTTGCTGAATGTTTAGCCTAAGGGCAAGTAAAAAATAATTTTGATTTCTAAAAAAAATTGTAATTTTCAATAATTTGTTTACAAATTAAAGATTATGATGCAATAATCATAAATCATGATTCAAAATATATTTTCCCTTATGTTTTGTTAGTTGAAAAATGTTAGAGATAAAAATATAAAAACTGTACAAATTGCTAGTAATTATTTTTTTTTAAATCACTAAACATCACATGATCACCATTTTTTATACTTATACAAGCTGTTTAACTCACATGCAAAACTTTCCATACAGTAGCACCACTCAGGGCAAGCCAGAGTAATCAAAGGATGCAGGAATAATCCCAGACTAGTTTTCTAAGATATATGTGCAGTCCTCTCAGATCTGAGGTTCTCCACTTATGAAAGTCACAAGCTAGGAACAAGTCTGGTTATATTAGATGAGTTGGCACTAGATAGGGATTTTATGCACTAACTTCCTGCATCCATTGATTACTCTGGCTTGCACTGAGTGGAGCTACTGCAGATTACTTAGAAAAAGCTCAAAGGGAAGTAGGAAGACATGCATTGGATGCAGAAGTATGGACAGCAAGGGAGGCAATTCAAGGAGAAATGGGATGGTCAAGTTTTCATATGAGAGATGCAAAAAGTAAAATGAAAATGTTTGGTAGATTGCAGTTTATGGATAATAAAAGAATAGCTAAAATAGTATTTAATTGAGTTATGAGTAAAGGGCAGGTAACAAGATGGGTGAGAAAGGTAATGTGGTATGCAAAAGATTTGGATAAAGAATTTATATCAGTATATTTGTACAAAAAATGGAATGATTGTGTTAAGAGGATTATTGAGTGTTATAGTAGTAAGGAATGGGATAAAAGAATAAATTTATTAATAAAGACTAGGGAGTTAGAGAGATGGAGAAATAGTATGGAGAGTAAAAGAGTTTAAATATATATATAGGAATAAACAGAATATTAGGTGTGAGTTAATATATGATAATAGTAAGGAAAGTAGTTTATTGTTTAAGGCTCAAACGGGATCTTTAGCTACAAAAGAATATACATGTAAATGGAAAAATATGGGTGATTTATTTTGTAAATTATGTAAGGAAAGAATAGAAAATATTAGGCATTTGTTAATTGAATGTAAATGCTTGAAAACAGAAAGGGTACATATAATGAAGTTGTGGAAAAATAAATATGAAAAGAGTGATTATACAGAAAGTGAATTATTGGTTTTTATGCTGGGTTTGGGAAAAGATAAGGGGGATTTAGATATAAATGTTATAGAATTGACAAAGATTATGTTGTGGAAATGGGATAGAGCAGATTATGGGTAAATTTAGAGTGAGAAATGTAAAATAAAGTGGCTAACAGGTTTATCTGGGCATAATTACTGAGATATTCTTGACTTCGTTTAAGGAGAAGCCATAATACATCACATTATAATTATATTTTTATTAAAACCATTTTTAAAACTTTATATGCATTTATTATGATGTTGAAATTACAAATATATATGCACATATTTTTCAAATAATAAACAGAATGATTTGAATGATATTATTTGGATTGTTCTTAACACTAATAGCTAAATTGCATTTTACATTTATTTAAACACCAAACAATAATCATTAAATTGGTTTTAACTATAATTTTTAATTATTTTTCAATATCAATGTTTTTCTGCATTCATTTAGTGAATGATGGATTGAGACTTATCTACATTTTTCTTTTCTTTTTTGTAAATACTAAAATGAAAAAAGGTGGCTAAATCTAAAAAACTAAATATTAATTCATAAAGAATACAGAATTTGAACATAAAATAATTTAATCTATATCAGTTAAACCAAATATTTATAATATAAATGACTCAATGAAGATATAATGTGTTCAATGCAACTGCTTTGCAAGCAAGTAGTTGCTTGCAGACAGTTGTCACGGGTTCACTTCCTGGCCAATGCTTTGACATATGGAAAACAATATCACTTCATTATAATATTCCTGATTTTAATTAGTCCAATTTACTTTCGGAAAAAAAACCTATAAATAATTAATGATTATAATGTAGCAGTAAGTACTAAAATATATATGCAATGTCATAATTCTTGCATGTTTTGTTCTCAAGTCTTCATTGACTAGTAATTTGAATAAATATTGAACATTTAATAATATTTCAACATTTATTTTTTTGTTATTGTATTTATTAATTGCAAATATTAAAACATAACAATGCTGTCAGTACTAATTTTAATATCTGATTAACATTTTGTAACACAGTAATTAAAAAACAAACATTTAGTAGTAATTCATTTTCAAATTAAAAATGCATTAATACTTATTTACTATTTTCCTTCTTTATTTTTTCAATAAACTTCTTCCATATTTAGAATTTTAAATGTAATATTTTTTGCAGATTAACAACTGCAAGATTTTTTAAAAATTAATAATTTACTCTTATTTTCTAAGAAAAAAATAAAAATAATTAGTTTGCATGAGTTCTTTTCAGTTGAGTTTTTTAATTTGCACATATTTACTGAAAGACCCAGAAAGAGACCACATGTGAGATGGATGGGGATTGTTGTGGAGAAGAGAAGCTAAATATGGGATAAGATGGATTAAACTTGGAGAGACCTTCATCCTGCAGTGGATTGATAATGGTTGATGATGATGATGATTAATTTACAAACAAATGACTTAAACAAGGGATAAACCCAATGTAAGGGATTTTCTTTTTTTATTATTTTCTTTGTTTTAATGTTGCATTTGTAGCATCACTTTTAGCAGAATAGTGCACTTTGACTAATATTTTTTTTATAGCCATGATTTTCAAAGAATAGTTTTTAAAAATAAAATACATATGACTATATTAAGTAGAATAAAAAAACAAATAAATGAAATTTATCACTGGTGGATGTTTAAAAAATCTCTTATAAATGTTTATTAACCATAGTAAGCTTTATAAAATTGTTTTGTAAATATAAACTACAATATGACTTGTAGTGTTTTTATACTTATCAAGGGGGACTCAAAAATAACAGGAATCATTCTCTGATTTGCATGCCTGTTGTAGTATATGTTTCTGCTATTAAACACTTCTTTTAGGAACCTTTTGCATTAATCTGCCAAATGTCATTGCTGTGTAAAATTGTGGTGTTATATAGTACATTTTTTTGTAAAGTTGTTACACATATTTGTTGATTTTTATAATGACTGAAAAGTTCAAACAATGTGAAATTATTTTTTCATTTACAGTAAATGGCTGGGAAAACACTTATAATGCTTGTAACAGATGCAAGCAAACTGGTCTCATAAAAAAATAAGTTTATGAGTGGTTAAATTCAAATGTTAAATTCACAACATCTCTAAAAAGCATTGCAAGTGGAAGACCAAAGTCAGAGCAATGCTGATTTTTTTTGGTGCAAAGAGTACTTTTTCTTTCAGATTTATTTCATAATGGTCAGACATTTTATATGAAAGTTGTAAAACATTTACATGATATAGTAAAATGTAGATGTCCCATTTTGTAGCAAAGAAAAGAGTGCAAGCTTTACCCTGACAAAGTATCATATCTCAAAACCTTGAGTGTGAAACACTTTTATTAGATTCAGCATGATCCAGCTTATCTATGAGCCATATTCACTTGATCTTGCTTTGTGTGATTTTTTCCAATTTCTCAAATAAAAAAAAACTCTTATTTTCTTTTGTGCAGAATTAAAAGTGGTGGGAAAAAATGTTGCGGGTGTTAAAAGGCATCAATCATTTTGCCAGTATTTCCAGATAACTTTGATAAATGAAAAAAAATATTGATACCATGGTATTAAGTTAATAATAATTTGAAAAAGATTAAATTTATAATACTTAAAAATAAATAATTTTTTATTATAAAATTTCAAATACTTTTGGGTGCCTTCTCTTTATTCATTTTTTATTAGGATCGTCACTGATGAATATATAATATAAAGTTTTATTGAAAATAAAATCATTTTTGCAGTTACAATATTATTAAAATATTTTGTTTTATTTTTTTTAATTTGGATAAAATCATAACTTTAGCTATTTTATTGCAAAACATGAAAAAAATTGTTGTGCATTCTTATTAAATAAAAATATATTTATATTTTGACTTAGAGTGTTTTTATTTCAGAATAGTAGATCAATAAAAGAAATTACTTTATATTGCAAATTTTACATTGGTTAATGCACTTATTTATTTAATTCTGTATAAATATGACCTTCTAAAAGAAAAAGCAATGTTTTAAAAAAATGAAGATAGGAATATGTTAATAAATAAAATAAAAATAACTGTTTAATTAGGGTTTAATTTACATACAAATCCCATTATTCTTTCCAAAGGAATTAAAGTGTACTTGTTTGATAATCCATTGCATTTTTCTATTGGTTATTAGTAGAAAGCACTGATACTCATCAACATATATATATAAAATACATATTTTGCGGGTTCATCCGTGTTAAAAACTTTTAATATCAATATACTGACGTTTCGACTTGGTCACACAAGCCATCCACAGAGTTATAAAAAGGTAGAAAGACGGTTGTAGAGGCGCTACAATCACTGGTTTGAATAAAACATTAAAAATCCCACCAATAGCAAAAATGTTAAATTTAAGAATGTTTTTTAAAGAAATCTTTCCAAATAGGAGGAAGTTTGCACGTATCATCTCGCTTATTGATACAATCTGGCCTTTTAAGTATCTCAATGGCTTCTCTGATTTTGCATTGGTAGAAATTATCACATCTGGATATGATACTGGTACTAGAAAAATCTATTTTATGACCTGAATCTATAGTATGGAGTGAGAGTGCTGATGATGATGAGTGTTGTTTAACTGCATTAGCATGCTCATCTCTCCTAACACTGATGCAACGATTACTCATACCTATGTAAGAAGCTTTACAATTTTTACATGAGATTTGATAGACACCATGAGATTCAAGAGGGATTGAATCCTTAGGCTTGGTTATTATATTGCTGATCTTTTGATGAGCAGAAAATGCTGTATCTATATTATAGCGTTTTAATATACGTCCGATACTGTCTGTAGTTCCTTTTACATATGGAACACAAATCCTAATAGCTGACTTATCATCTTTTTGTTTCCTATTTTGTCTATTTTGGGCTTGAAATAAGGCTTTTTTTATAAATTTGTAATTATAACTATTTGCTAATAAAACACTATTAATATGATTTATTTCTTCTTTCAGATGTGTGTCATCTGAAAGGTTAATTGCTCTATTTAAAAGAGTTTTGGCTACAGAAACTATCTGAGTTGGGTGATGATGAGAATGGAAATGTAAATATCTGTCTGTGTGTGTATCCTTTCTGTAAATAGAAAAATATAAACTATTTGGTGTTCTGGTGACTAGAACATCAAGAAAAGGGAGTTTTCCATCAGACTCTGTCTCCATTGTAAATTTAATATGAGGATGCATATTATTTAAATGTAAGAAAAAATCATCTAATGTATTTTTTCCATGTTGCCATATGACAAAAGTGTCATCTATGTATCTGAGCCAAATGAGAGGTTTTAAAGATGATGATTCTAAAGCACGAGTTTCTATATATTCCATGAATAAATCAGCTATTACTCCTGAGATAGGTGAGCCCATAGGAGTACCAAAAACTTGTCTGTAATGCTGTCCATTGTATACAAAATATGTATTTAAGAGACAATGTTTAATCAAAGCAATAATATGGTCTGGTAAATTGCAACGTTGTGAGATGAACCCGCAAAATATGTGTTTTATATATTTAACCCGTGCAAATCTTCGTTTTAACATATATATATATATATTAGCTGTAGAAAAGTGTTTACTATTAAATGAAAGGAAATCCTTTGACTTCTTTTTGGAACTTTAAGGAAACTGAGAAGTACAAAATTTTAATTTTCACTCCACTTGTTCTTGTTATTTGCTGTTGTTATTGCTATAAGATTATTCATATAGTATACAAATATTAATAAATTGCTTATCAACACACATTATCTAGTGTGATGAGTTTACTAGTTTTTTACTTTTAATATCAAAAAGACTGTGGAATTTCTTCTAAGTTGCCTGATTTTTATAAACTAAAATATCAATTGATTTTGCAATGTGTGTATAAACAAACTTTACTTAAATAGATATATGCAATTATGACAAACAATATTAAATTATAATGTTGGCTATCAAATCATCATCCAAGACAGTGGTTGATGGTCAAAAGTGTAGAAAGCTAAAAATCCTCTAATTGCAGACCTGCACTTCCATTTTATGATGACCTTTTATTTATATAATTATGAGTAAATATCACCTTCACATGAAGAAAGATTCATGAAAAGACAATTTATTTAAAAAGTGGGTGTATTCAAAGGTTCACATATTGGAAGCCTATGTGTAATTGAGATTGACAGAGATGCAAGATTAGTAATTTAATATAAAATAAAGAAAATTCAGGCTTATGCCTCAATAAGTTTTCATTGTGATAAAGAATTTTTATATGAAAGTACAAATGCTTTTTATCAGATATCAAACAATATTTTAAAATTATCATAAGGGTTTTAATGCTAGAATTGGAAAATGTTTGAAAAATCAAAACGTTGTGTGTGAATTTGGTAGTAGTGTTAAGAAAGAACACAGATTTGTGAAATTTGTAGAAAAAAATAACTTTATATTATAAATTCTTTCTTTGAGAAAAATGCTAAATGGAAATGGTCAAGAAAATATCCAAAGAAATTAAAATAGAATTGAATTGTACTTGAATTAGATCATATTTTGACTAATAGAAAATATATATTCCAAGATTGTATTGTTTTTAATGGATCCAACATAGGAAGTGATCATTGATTAGTGACATGTAACATATGTGCTAATGCATCACTTGAGATTAAAATTATTAAGGAAAATAGTATTCACAATTGATATTTCTAACCTTCAGAAATATTTCAATAAATTTAAATTAAAACTTCCAAATCATTTTAAAAATATGAACAAATTTTGAAGATGGTTCAGATTTGAATTAAATAAAGGAAAAAATATATCTGGCACAAAATTTACTGAGATAAGACAATATATATATATATATAAATATAAAAATATATATATATATATATATATATATATATATATATATATATATATATATATATATATATATATATATATATATATATATATAAAAGGAATATGAAAATATTTAAAAATGTTTCACAAAAAAAAAATTGAATATTTAGAGTTTTGTAAAATGAATTAGAAAGCAAGGCTATAGAAGAGAACAAATGTAAAATAATATCTTGAGATTGACAAGAAAGTTATTTCTGCTATAAGAAGATATATGTATTACAAAGAAAGAGAAGTGATATCATGAAATATGTGGAGGAAAACTTGTATAAAGAATTATATAGTAATACATAACAAAACAAAATATAAACAGAGCAAAACTCTCCATACAGTATTGCCACCTGTGCTAAACAGAGTAATCAATGGATGCCAGAAGGTTTGTGCATAAAATCCCTATCTAATGTTTAGCACAGGTGGCAATACTGTATGGAGAGTTTTGCTTTGTTTATCAACAATTAATGTGCTAGTATAGGAAATGTGATCATGTGATGCTTAATGGTTTAACACCAATCCTGCCTAGTAGGATAGTGGTGGCTATGGTTGTAAAAGAGCCAAAGACACCAAAATGTATGGGTGCTGAACTGAGTTCAGACCCATATGACTATATAAGCTATTGAGCTTAGATTGAAAATATTTTTTGTGTTTTCAATTTCATTCTCATAGTTTTGTAGTTAAGTAGAGATAAAAGGTGGTTGCTAGAGGGTTGCATGGGATCCTAAGATTTAGATACAGTGCTCTCAGATCCAAAGCTCCTCACTGACGAAGGCCACAAGCCAGAAACTAGTCTGGGGATATTGGATGAGTAGGCATTAGATAGGGATTTTATGCACAAGCCTTCTGGCATCCATTGATTACTCTGTTTAGCACAGGTGGCAATACTGTATGGAGAGTTTTGCTCTGTTTATCAACAATTAATGTGCTAGTATAGCAAATGTGATCATGTGATGCTTAATGGTTTAAAACAAAATATCTCCTATGATTACTTTATCTTTTGAATTGTCCATCATTTGAAATGAAGAAGTAAGACATACAATTATATATATACAGAAGGAAATAACTTCTGGAATTGATGGAATTATAATTACTATTTTAAAAAAAGCAGTCAAAGAAACAGAGATGTTACACAAGATTATTGAAAAAATGCAATAGTTACAATCAAATTTAGCAAAGGTGATACAGACGATATTAAAAAGTACAGATTTAATAGTTTTCTATAACAAAATCCTTTACTAAGATATTTACAATACATCTTCAGAAAAGTTAAAATTGTTTTCAAATAATGAATCATAGCCAAGTATTGAGAAAACTTATATAAAGATACATAGAATATGAGTTGGTATTGCAGATTATAAATTTGTATAAGTATGTCTATAGTGATTGAAGCTTTAGATCATCAAGATGTAATCCAGGATATTATCATTTTCTGATGAATGTTTATTAAAATGTAATGGCAATGATTATATTACATCATGATACAAAAATGATTAATATTGAGAATGGTTCATGATAGAGTTATCCCATATCTCCAAAACCTTTTACAGCATTTTACAAGAAGTAGTTTGTAAACAAATTGAGAAATAAGTGAGTAAAAGTAAATCATTATTTAAAGCATCTAAATTTTGCAGATGAAGTAGTTGATTTTGCAAATAATATTGCAGATTTTCAGAAAATGCTACAAGAATTATCAGATGAAAGTATAAAAATAGAATTAAAGGAATGCTAATAGATAAAATTAATCGTAATTAAACTTGGATGCAGTATTTTAGTAGAAATAATACTAAAAGAAAATATGCCTAATAAATGTATTCATCAGTTATAACTTATGAATCTGAACTGGGACACTTAACAGAAAAGCATAACTGAGATTTCAGACTACCCAACAAACTATGGAGATATGTATGTTAGAAAAATCAAGAAGGAAATGAAACAAGGTGCACAGATGATGAAGAAACAGCTGCCATTAATATTATTCAAAGATTTAAGAGTGAAATGAAGTTAGACCAGACATATTGCTAGAAGAGATGATAATAGATGGATAGTTGAAGTCTTAAACTGGATCCCAAATTAAGAGAGACCTAAAAATGGCCACATGGGAGAAAGATCGATGAAAAAAAAGATTTTAGTGTGATGTGAAGAAGAGAGGTTAGAGATTAGAAAAATTGAATTGAACTTGATCTTTATTTTGTAATGGATTGGTTATAGTTTAAAATTGTATATATGTGCATGATGTGTGTGAGTGATTGAGTGAGTGGTAATGTCCTACATTGTTGTTTTGCACAATGATGTAGAAGTAAGGTTTGAATTAATTTTCAAGCAAATTAGAAATATTTTTATGTCATACATCCAATCTCTAAAAAAATATTGTTAAAGTTTCAATTATATAAAATTGAACTTTCTTAATTAGATGGTAAAAGTTTGGAACATCATCACATAACATTTGTGAAAGCTAATAAATATTGCTTTCTTTTTCATTGTTTCTCACTAAAACAATTTCTGGAAAGATCTTTTATAAGCTATTTAAAAAACTTGTTTACATTGTTTAGGTATTTAGGTAAAAAATAAAACTACCTTTCTTCTATCATTTCAGAAAAAAAGTGTTTACAATAGTCATTTAACAAAGAGAAGTTGCTTCTTATGTCAATTCATAGTTAATTTTTTTATTTTTTATTATTTATTATTTTTATTTGGGGGGGGGGGTTAGCTAAACATCTATTTTCTTGCATATTTTGCGTTATTAGCTATGCTGATTGTGGTCAAAATATCTAAAATATATATATAAGCCTATTCGAGCCTGAAACAGATTCAAACACTACATTTTTTCGCAAAGCAAAATGTACTAATCACTGTGTTATAAAGTCTTTTTTACATATAATTATTAATATAAATATAATTTATCCTTTATGAGTAAATGCACTTTCAGCCACTTATGTATATAAGTAAATCATGTGAAAAGAAAATCTTTCAGACATGTGCTATTAGCATAAATTTGCTTGCATTCCCCCATCAAAAACATTTATTGATGGGTGAATGTAAACAAAATCATACCAATAGTTTATATCTAAAAGATTATTTTTTCCTCACATGACTAACATATATAGATCATTAGTATATTAATTACACATATATAACTAAAATTACCCCAAATTTAAAACTAAACAAGACTAACCAAAAATAGAAATCTATAACACAACAAATGGTTTCTTTGTTAAAGCAGGCTTTTCAAGTGCAAAGGACTAAAAAACATATTGATGAATATATAATAATTATATTTTCCATAATTCCCAAATCACAGCCCATATGCCTTTAATATTAACAACTATTAAACAAATTATTTACTTTAGAAGCATACATTTTTAATAGTAAAGTTTCTTTAATTTTTTTAAAGAAAATACCCTTAAGATCATCATATATAATGATATGGTTTGTGCCTCTTTCATGGATATATATATATATATATATTAAAATATATATATATCCATGAAAGATCTTAATGATATGGTTTGTGCCTCTTTCATGGATATATATATAAAGCAAAATTAAAATATTTATTTTTAATTCTACTCTTAAGAACTTTTATTCATTTATTAAGTTCAAACTACTCTGACCTATATATCACTTTTTACAAATACATGAATTACTGTACACTATTCCAGGAATAGTATTTCTATCAAAATTCTCCTTTGTATTATTTAATAAATTATTTAAAGTAATACTTCTTTTTTATAAAATTTTCATATTATCAATCAAATTAATATTCTTACTTAAAATTTTATGAGAAGAAAATTTAAAAGGATTATTTTTTTTTATCCTTCACATTATTATAAATATTAACAAAACTATAATTTTTACTAAATAAAATAATCTTAACAAATTTATTACAGTAACCAACACTCAAATATTTTTTTATAAAATTGAACTTTTTGAAACAAAGCACACTTATTAGATTTAGTTACATTCTGATTTCTATTGCAATAATTTTTTTTTAAGCAGCTATTTTATAGAAGACAGATTGATAACCATCAGGTTTAATTATAGATATTAAATCCTGACTTTTAATTGTAAAATAACTAATTTTCCCACATGCACTATACATAAACTAAACTTATACAAGTAATTTGCTAATTTAAAAATCAGCTCACAATAGGTTCAAGCCCTAATCTAGACACAGTCTATAAAAATTAGTTTATTTAAAGAATAATCTCTAAAAAAAGGAGACTATCTATGATTTTATAACTTTTATTGATAGAAGAGTATGTGTTAATTCTGCTTGTTTTCCCCCCACAATATTATATATAAATAATCAATATGTTAAGTATTACATATATTCAAACCAATAAATTTCAATGTCACAGGTAGTTAAAATTGAGAAACTTTTTCTTTCCTGTGATATATAAATTGAACTTGGACAAGTAATTTCCAATTTAAAAATCAGGCTTATAATAGGCTCAAGTTTTAATTTATGCATGGGCAAAAAAAGTTGGTTTATTTAAAAAATAAGCTAGGCTTTTAAAAAAAAATATTGATGGAAGGATGTGTGTCAATTCTATAGTGCATGTGTGAAGAGTGGATTCTTTTCACAATATTACATATATATAAAATTCCTATAGTATTAATTATTACAGATATTCAAACTAGAAGATTTTAATGTCATAGGTAGTTAAAAATGAGAAACTTTTTATTTCTGTGATATATAAAGAGAATGTTTGAAAGTAATTTGCCAATTTAAAAATCAGGTTTATAATAGGTTCAATCTTTAATTTAGGTACAGTGAATAAAAGGTGATTTATTTTAAATAATAAGCCCTAAGTCATACAACATTCACATAAACTTTTAAACCAATTATTGATGGAAGTGTGTATGTCAATTCTATAATAGTTTTTGTCTACAATATTGCATACATATATATAGTAGCTATTTTATTATATATATTCAAACAATTAAGATTCAGTGTTCCAGATAATTTAAAATGAGAAACTTTTTCTTTCCTGATGGAGTGCAAGTAAGTTGCCAATGTAAAAATCAGACTTCTAATAAGTTGAAGTCTTAATTTAGGCATAGACAATAAAGTCGATTTATTTAAAAAAACAAACTCTAAGCATAGATGAATTATTTACTCTTTAAAACATTTAGTGGCAGGAAAATGTACCTCAATTCTATAGTGCATGTCAAAGGTTGGTGGCCGAGTGGTTAGCACAGCCGTCTTACAAGCAGTTATCCCGGGTTTGCGGGTTTGCTTCCCGGCCGATGTTTTGACACATGGAAAAAAAAATCTATAGTGCATGTGTGAAAAGTAGTTTTTTCAACAATATAGCATATATATGTGGAAAGGGGCAATTAAAAATTAACAAACATTTGAGAAGGAATGCATGATAATATCTTTAATCTTAACCTCGGAAATAAAGCTAGTAAACTTTCTATGATAACTGATATATCTTAGTAAGCAACCCGTTAAATTTTTAATTGTGAATGAGTAATTTCATTAAAATCGTAGCTGCAACAACAGCTATTGAGGAAACGCTAGGACTTTTCTTTGGTTAGTTTCTTTAATTCCTTAAGAAAAAAGCAAAGATTTTTTACTTACCAGTTAATAAGTAGCAAATATTCATATTTTGCTCGATAAAATTATGATAAATGGATAAGACTGTTATTTATTCTTTTAAAAATGCCAGAAATAGTATCTAACGATAATTGTTTACGTATATCTAAAAGTGTCTACAAGATAGTTTTGACTTTAAACAAATAATATGTATTTAATTTTTTATATAAAATATTGCATCATCAAATAAAGCACACGCACATATGTATACTCAAAATGTGTGCTACTGTAATTCTTAATCACATTTCACTTTTTTTAAAACAATTGAAAAGCTATCATTGTCTCTGACAAAGATAGTATTGATCTTTTATGCCTTTGTTGAATTTATGGTTAATTATAACAATAGACAAACATGTCACAATTTTTCCAGTGCCATAAACCAACAAGGAGCAATTATTGGTTATTGGCAATTTTACAAAAACGCTGCCTATATCCAATCAATACGCATTACATGGTTTTATCACTAAAGTGCAAGCAAGTTGATATTAATTATGTAGCAATCACTAAGAATAGATATCACTTTTAGTCTGATATATATTTTAAAAATAATAAAATACATTGTTTTTATGCTCTAGAAATAAAAATCTAAATTTGAATCAAATGGTTCACTACGTTATAATGATAGCTCCCACTTACTTTTACGGAAACCAGTTATTTGATTTGCACGCAGTATGCATAACCAACGCTAAAATTTTAATCAAGTCTCAGATTGCCAAGGATCACATGGTCTATGATTGAAAGAAGCACTGTTTCCTCATTTTCATTTCCCCTGACATCACTGATTCAGCTTAAACGCCCCACAGATAGTTTGCCTGACTATTGTAGGATGGCCGATACCTTTGTTTCTATTGCAGAAGCTTTCCCATTAATTTTCCATTTAAAATTCTCTTTATTCTACACCATAAAGGCTCACATTTGACGTACAAGTATTGGGATTTAACACCAATATAAAAAAGAGTTCGATACGCCTTACAAAAGAGAAATTTAGCAAGTGAGAACTTTGATAATTCAAAAATTTATGATTTTGTCAATAACAAGCGTAAATTTTCCATTGAGAGTCAGCTTTGTTTTTGACTTTATATTATATTCAATTAGAACAAAATACAAAAAAAAAAAAAACTATCAGTACTCTAACAATTCAAGCGAAATCAAATCTTAGAGCAACTGGCACTCATTAACGATTTAGTTTGTTGATTTATTAATACGCATGGTTCTTCCTATACTGAATTAAATATCACAGATGTTGTTTTTATTAAAAATTGTTAATTTATTGACTTTTGTGTAATTTAAAAATAAAAATGAAATAAAAAATTACATAATAGTTAAGCGTGAAATTATATATATATTGATTACTGGCATTGCTAAGCTATAATGTTTCTTATTGCTTGTCAAGATACGCATTACCATAAGATTCTTCAAGATATCTAAATTAACACACACACACACACTATTTGTGTAGATATTTACATTCTCTATTACCACCACTACTCACAAACTATTGAAATTTTTTTCTTGTAGAAAAAAAGACAACAAACAAAGCAAGAAATTATCCATCCTCAATATCTGTTGAAACAAATAATTTTATTTATATCATACATTTTAAATCCTTTATGTGAATTAACTCTTACACATAATCGTCATATCATCATTACCTAGGATTTATAACTTATATATATATATAAACAAAAAGAATTAAAAAGTTTAATATGAGACTAACACACATATGTTAGTTATCTACACTTAGATGTCACGTATATGATCAAAAAATCTTTTTTTGAAATCATTTCATTCTGCTAATCAAACATACGAACTCATTTAATCCTTGAGATTCACTTTTTTTTATAATGCACATATATAAATCAATAACAGTGTTACAGTGTAAGTTATACATATATATATATGTGTGTCCTACAGAGGGAAAAAAATCATAACAAACCAAATCGACCGTTTGTTTGCCATGAGTCTGGTACATAATACCTAAAGTCGCTGGCTAAATATTATTATCGAATTTTTTCTTCTCTGTATGACACATGTATGTACATGTGTTAATATATATATATTAGATATACTTGACATTTTTATTTCATCAAATATTCTTGAGACATGAATAAAAACATCTGGAAATGTTAAATAAATCCCAAGAATGCATTTCTCACTAATCCATTACTCTTCTGTGTTTATAACTGAAACACAGGCTTATTCTATACCTGTGTCTATATATGTAATATATAAATATATATGCATGTTTTATATATATAAATAAAATGTCCGTTAATTAGAACGAAATTGTAATCATAATAACAATTTATAATAGTTTATTACTGATATATATATATATATATTACAACAATTAACACTTTTATTCCAATGCACATTCTTAAAACATATAACTAAATATATCAGAAAAAGATAAATAAACTCCAAGATGCATTTTATACAAAATCAATATTCTTCAGTTGGCCTGGATCATAACTCAAACATATATTTTCATTATTTGTTCAGTCTTTATCAATATCAAATAATCATAATTTAATCTACAAATGCCAAACTTTCTCCACTCACATTTCGATAGGCTCTATTTTACATAAATACATTAATGATTAATAGCAATAATTTATTAGGCTAAACATTATCATATTATTCTTAGCCCAGAAATACACTTTACACCCAGTTAAAAATTAATATATCTGCTATTTAACTATTAATCTAGCTTCACATTTTTTTCATCAGTATTATACTTATATTGTAGATATGCATTAAATTTCATTTCACCACACATTGTTGAAACACAATAATTTGATAATGATAAAATAAAGAAATGATGAAGACATGTATAAGAAACATGGTTTGAGTTAAGTGAAAAGAATTGATTTTATAAGAAATCAATCAGTGGTATCATTTATATTTTTCAGATATATATGTACATGTTTCAAAAATGTATCATGGAAAGGAAGTTATAAACATATCTAAAAAAAAGAAGAAGATATTTTACATTGAAAAAGTGATTAATAATGTATCATGTAGTTATATTTAACAAAAATCACATATATAAACTTTTAACTTTGTTTAAATTTTATATCTTGATTAGAAATATAATAATCTCTAGATTAAGAATTAGCAATAATCATTAATAAATTTATCTAAAATAGATAATCAAGGACATAAGTGCTAGAACTTTATTATATATATATATTGTAAGTGGTTGAATTATATGGCATACAACAACATAGTTGTGTACCCATATATATAAAGAAAAGAAAAAGTAGAAATAAACACAGACATAAATTTTAATAGATATTTTTCTAAATTTCCTGGAATAATAACAAAATCTCTGAAATTTCCAAAATTAATTATATTCATTTTAACATTTCAGCTAATGCTCCTACTTATTTATGTTCCTAGATCTCTTCTGTTATAAATTCTCTGAAGTAATAATAAAGTAGCCTTTTAAATTTGAAAATGTACTATTTTCAATCGTATGAAGTCTCTATTAATCTTTCTTGGTTTTATTTTAAAATTATATTTCAGAGCTGACAGAATGAAAAGTGACAGATAATGTTCCATTGTTTAAAAATCATCAATATGAATAGACTGTGATTAACTAATGTTTAATAAATGATATAAACAGATTAAAGGATACGTTGTAATGGTATATATTTAACTAAACCTAGATCCAACATAGAACTAGTTTTCTGCTAAATTTTAGGTAATGATGCCAATTATTGTAAACTTTTCTTTTGTCAGTGATTTTCAGATAAGTTTAACTCCAACTTTCAGTATGGAGAGTTTCACACCAGCTGATTGTATCAAAACTTTATTTAACTTCATTACTTTGGCAATAATACGCCTTGATGGCATATTTGCCAAATGCGCTAAAGCTTAGAATTTTCTTATTTATCTATTTTTAATCATATGATAATTTTTTAATTTTCCCCTTTTTTTTAAAAAATTCACTTTTTAAAATTTTTATATATTGCTTACAACAGTAATTAGATTTTAATTTTAAGAGTATTTTAAATAAATAGTTAAATTGAGAACTTTTAATAGGAATTTTCTGGAATGAAAAAAAAACTTACTCTTTGCTGCTGTTTAAATGATTTGCAGCCTCTTTATCTTTTACTTCTGCTATTAATTTTATTGTGTTGAATGTAATGTTTAAATTAGATGTTTTCTTTTGTGTATATTGAGATTATTGTTTTTATTTAATCCAAGATTTTGATTAACGCAGAGCTCAAATAATAACTTATGAAACTTTTGATTAGAATTTCGTTAAATATAATAAGAGTAGTATATTTTTTTTATAATTAAGTGTCATATTTAATGCGATAAAAAATATGTTTGATACTTGTATTGATTTCATTGATCTGAAAATAATATTTGAATTAGATATTATTATTCGACGGTTTAGATTATTGATTTTCAAGATGTTGATTACTTTCTGTAATAATACAAGGTACAAGTAGTGTTTTATGGATGTTTTGATTTTAATTTTATTAAAGTAATATTTAGATGTGTCATTCTTATCATAATTATTGTTTTAAAAATTCTTATAAGTTAGTTAATTATATAAGGAAAGTAACAAATTTATTAGAAATAATATTTTGAAGGAATATAAAGCAAGATAATTCAATAATTAAATAAGTATTTGACTAAAAGTAAATCACTTATTGAAATATCATTATTTATTTAAAATATAGTCACCAAATAAAGACAAAACACTACAAAAATGTTATTGTATCTAAATAAAGTCCATAAAAAATGAGAGCTAGATCATACAAAATTTTATACTCTTTATAAGAAGATAAAAAAATATTAGTTTTAAGATAAAACTTTGAATGAGATTTGACTTATTTTCTGTATAGAATGTAACTAGGAACCAAAAAGAGGACTTTAAAATTTTGAAATGATTTATGAAATTAACAAAAGAGGTTGAAAAGCAAATAAATGAAGTTGAATGAATGTAAATGATTTCTAGAGAGTAATCCAAATTCCATCATTTGGTAGATGTTAATTATGTTTCAAAGCATTATTTATTGATTAAAAACCAATGATTACATAGATAAGATTGGGATTACACAGTAAGCATAAGTCTGTTCCTATGTCTAAACAGTTTTGTTAGGCATAAAATTGTTTACACATATATAGGAGAGAAAAAAAAGCTTTCTCTTGAGTTCTTTATGTTGTGTTTTTTCTACTCTTAAGGCACCAAAAGTTGCCTGAATTCAGCTTGTCTAATTTTTTTATACATTTTGTTGATGGACCCCATTATGTGTGTCCTGCTGGTTTTGATGTATTGTGTTGTTTTTTTAGTTGTGTTATTCTGTATCTCTTTTCCTGTTTTTCAACTATAGTGCTGATTTTAGTTTAAATAGTGCCCAAGTTGCAGAAAAATATCTGGTGGTGCTAGCATGTTAACCCTTTCTTTTATTTTTTCTAGCTTGTGATGGAATGTGTTGAGGTTTTGTTTTGCATTGTAGTCAAAATTGAATTTACATCTGGTGTACCAATATGCATACAAGCTAAAGGTCGCTGCTTTTATTGTTGGGATTGCAATTTTTTTGTATACCTGGAGAATTTTTGCCATTGTTATGTCTTTCTGACAATACTTATTTATCATTATTTGTCTTACCCTTTCCAATCCCAGACAATTATTTAGAAAATGATGTTGTGTTTCTTCTTCTCTGTGGCACAACCTGTGCAGTGGGTTTATTTTCATAAAAAACCTTTTAAAATGAATGAAATGTGATGCAGGCAAGGCATTCAGATTTACTTTGACTATGAAGTCGAAGAATTTAGGTTCCAGATACCACTTTTTATATTTTTTAGGAGGTGTGAATTGTTTATTTCAAGGACCATTTTGTTGTTGATATCTTGTGTCTGCTCTATTAGGCTATGTATGTGCCAGTATGTGTATTTAATTGGGTTAGTCAGGGTTATTTTGTTCCTTTGATTTTTATGCTGTCTAAAAGTGTGGCTAGATAATTGTCTTTGGGAGGTAGTTGGTCAGTAGGTATTATATTTATTATTTTTTGAATATTTGGAATCTTTGTAAAAGTTGTAATCAGCAGGTTTATTATTTTTTGTGTGTAAATAATTTAGTTTTTGTACTAAATTATATTTAGCATTCTAGATGAAGAATAACAAATAGAGAGAATAAAAATATTGCAACATTTCTAAGGCAAGTAATTGTTATAAACTTTATTTTTAAATTTAATTTTAAAATGAATCAGAAAATGTATACTTTTAATGAGTTTATAGTTATTCACTAAAAGAAACATTTTAAATTATGAAAATAACTCTCATTGAAGGAAAGGCACATCTATTGGGGAAGAAAGCAGTAATTCTTATTATCTTGAAGATAATGTAATGAGAATACTTTGGTACAATAATTATTGATAAAATAATCTTTTCTGAACAACTTTCAAATAAAACAAGCAATAATTTAAAGTTGTTTAGAGTTTTATTTTTTGTGATGTTGATTGCAATTATAAAATTGTTCAATACTTTTAATTTATGAACAATTTAGTAATTTATAATATAATTATTATATTAATTTTTATTCCTACAGATCAGTTGTAGTTCAATTTTCTTGATCATAAGATAATAAGCATTACATTAAAATGTTTTTTATGTCTAGTTACTTATAAGTAACATTTACTTAATCTATAAAAACAAATGTTAATAATTATTTATGTATATATGTTTTTTTAAATACTAGTATATGCATGCAATTAATTTCTAAATTTGTTTAAAATTCATTTACAGAAAAAATGCCTTATTAAAAGATGGGTACATGTAATCAATTTGATCTAGTTTATATATATGTACTTCTAAAATACTGTTAAAAGTTCACTCTGCCACTAGAGTACTTGAATGTCACATGTAAAAAAGCTTTTTTTTTTTGTATTTTAAGATAAAAAAACTAAAAAATAATATTTTTGAATTTAGATAAGATTTTAAACTGGTTACTATTGAGGTATGAGAAGAATTGTAAAATCTGCTGCTTAATGTTAAAGAAATATGTAGCATTCTTCAAAAGGATTTTAAGTACTTATGTATTAGATCTGCAACATGTATTAAACCAGCAATGTATTTTTACATTCATATCAATCTGCTAACAACTTCCTAATCTTCTGATCTGATCAAATAATGTATACACTTGGATCTTCTACAAATTTAGAATGATAAAATTTTTGAAATGGACCATGTGTTCATATTTTTTTATCAGATTTACAAAGTTATTGGCAGCCTGAATATGTATGTGTAAAGGCACTGTGGGTCTAATACTAGAACAATTACTAAATTACAAAAGTACTGTAAAATATTACCCAAAACATTAAAATATACACATATAGTACTTACTGTGTAACATATAAAAATATGATGTGGAATATTAATTTCTAACAATATTAAAAATATGAATTTAAAAAAAAAATCAATCTTAAAAAATAAATTATGCAATTTCTAAATGTTATTTTAAATACGAACAAAACAGTCACTAAATTACAAAAAGTAATCTAAAATATTATCCAAAAACCATAAAATTACCCCCCCCTCTCCAATGGAATTTACTTAAACTGTGTTTGTCCAATCAAACAAAATTGATCTTAAAACTCGTCATCTTTATGAAGTCTCTGCCACATAAATTCAACCAAATATGAATCTAGATGTTGCCATGCTATTCATCACTGGGGCTTATTAAAATTTGTTTGTTTCTTTGAAAAGAGTTGTCACTGTCCTACCATTAATTCTAATGATAACATAAAGAAAATCAAAAGAAAAAAAGAAAACTATGTATACTTACCCACTTAAAATCAAATGAATCAAATAAAAATTCAATTGAAATCTTGAAATAAAACCTATGGAATGCAATTGAAATCTGGACAATAATTAACCTTGAATTAAAACTATGATAAAAGCTGTTGTCAGAATGAATTTTGGACAATAACTGAGACTGTTAAAAAATTTCACAAAAAAAAAAAACATTTTGATACAAGATCGGATTAAAAAAAAACACATTTTGATATGACATTGAATACAATTGCAGGGTTTATTTGACATGATTGCAAAGGTAAACATTTATTGTGGATGTGAAAAGGGCCTACCATCTGCTCTACATTGCATGTCTAATATGTAAATACCAAATTTTACTATAAATCTTAATATTGATAAATACAAATATTTTATTAAATTAATAATAAAGTTTTGAAAATGGCTTTTTAAGTAGAAAGGACTAACTTAGAAACTGATGAAAATTTGTTATTATTATCATCATCATCATTTTCAGTATTAAAATTATTATGAAGAATCATTTATTTTAACCTGTTTCTGTGAGAAATTTTAAGTTTATTAAGTAGAGTTCATTAATAAAATTCACAGTTTAATTCTTAAAAATTAGTTAACACAATATATTTCTTATTTAGTGCTGACTTTATTGTTGCTATACTTTTTTAATTGAATAAATCCGTTTTGTTGAAGTTTAAAAAAAACTCATTGTAGTATTTTATATATTAATAGATTTTTGGTTAACTTTTACATTTATTTATATATCCATCTACAATGTGGATGTGGAACTCTATGTGTTTAATATTTCTAGCCACCTGACAAGAGAAGATTGTTGACAAAATACATGAATAATGAGAAAGATTGGTCTAAATTTTCATACTGGTGAATCACTATTATATGATAGAATTGAGATGATGGGTATGCTGACAACTCCCACCCCTACCCCCAAATAATTAAATTATTGTCAATAGGTTTTTTTTATTATCTAAAAGCAATATAAATATTAAGATTTAAAATTGTTCAAGTTGAAAATTTTGATTTTTATAATTCAATGTATTTTAAATTTAGATCTTTATCATGCTTTGTGGTAATCCAGAGATGGATAACCTATTGTATTCACTCCTATGATTGTGCATTATAGGGCTAAATTTAGAGCACTGCTACTTTGGTGATAAAATGAATAAATTGTAAAGTAATTCTGTAATTAAAAGCCCATTTTTATTAGTATTCAAAAAAAAAAAAAGAAAAGAAACTTTAATAAATAAAACTAAAAAAAAAAGAAGAAGATAACAACAGGGTATTCATTTTATAAATGCACATTTATGACGTGTCAAGTCCAGAGTGAGGCTGTAATAGTATTTAACTTTCAATTTATATTTGTTTTTCCTTTGTATCTCTTATAATTTTATTTATTATGAAAATTATTTTCATTAAATTAATAAAAAATAAATTAACATTGTGACTGACTAATTTGAATTTGAAAAAAAAATATTATATTGCTTTCATTTATAAACTTAACTCTGAATATTAAAAATGGTGTGAGCATAATGGACTCAGAAGTCTCATTAAAGTAAATAATATTTAAACAAATGTTTTTATAATAGATTATTATATTATGAAAAAAAATTAAATATCACTTTTCTTCAATTACTGCATTTTGTACAAAGATGGCATAATAGTATAAAAGTTCTATTACTGTAAATCCCTATCTAGTGAAAAATTATAAAATATTTAATAAGCTTATAACTTTTAAGATGTTAATAACTATGATTTAATCAATTCCTGTATTTTAAATTTAAGCCTATATATATATATATATTGAATCAATAATTGCAGGATAACATCACTTTGACTGATGCCAACCAGGTAGTAGAAGTCATTCAAGGATATGGTAAAATTTCTCAAAAATCATAAATATTTTTGAATGATCATTATTACTTGGAAGATGGCTTATGGGATATTGGTAAAAATGTCTACATAATACTAATGTTAATTTTAAGCACATGTATTCATGAATTAATCAGATATATAAGTTTACTTCTTTCATGTGTGACATATATTTAAATATAAGTATATTGTGTATACTGAACTTAATGTAATTAGAAGGGATTTGAACTCAGACTCTCAAACTCCCTGCAGATTTCCACTCTATCTTATACAATTGATTCTTATGACCACATGCATATAAAAAAGATAAATGATTTCTAATATATGTATTTTGTGCTAAACCAGCATTCATCAGTTAATCCACATCATCTCTCGCAAATATATATATATATATATATATATATATATACAATATATATATATACTACCAGAGCTCAGCTCGTATTAAAATAGCAAATCTTTGCATTTCTTCCCCCTACAACTCTTCAGGCTTCCATATAACTGAAAATCTGATGGTGGAAAACTCAAAGCCTTTGATGATGCTAATATTATTGTCATATATACATGTTATGTGGATATAATGTACATATGATACATTTTCTGCCCAAAAACAACTTTAGAAAATTTAACTTTTTTTCTGCTTAAGAGATATTCACTTTCATTAAATCATTACACAATATCCCTTTGCAGGTTAATAAAATGATAACTGGTGAACTAGAAGAGTTAAATATTTCCAGATTAAAACTTGAATCGATTTCCAAATTAAAACATGAATCAGTCATTTCTGCTGCTAACATGTGACTTAAACTCTTAAATAACTAGCCATTTAATTGTATATATTAACAGAACAAAATTTAGAAAAATTTTATCATTTCAATATTAATTTTTAGTACCTCTATATTTATTGTATTAGTATTCAAAATTATGTGGGACTATTTGTGTAATTCATCAATTGATGCAATAGATATTGTTTATTACATTAATTTACTGAATAAAACCCAGAACTATATATTATAAACATCTATGTAAAATTAAGAGCATGCTAATGAACTCTAAACAAACTTTTTTATTTTATTTTATGATAAATGCTACTACAAGAGAAGGCATTCAAATCATTTTTATCTTGGATTGTCCCCATTCCCAGACCGGTTTCGACCCATGGGTCTCTTCAGTGAGGAGTTGGGACATTAGATTCAAAAAACCAACTCAAGCTAAGCATTTATCTAAAAGTTAATTGTCAAGAAGAAGATCTGAAACTTTTAGACATCTACATGTCTTTAAAGTCGGCTCTCCAACTGAAAAATTCATATGGGCCTGAACTTAATTCAGATACTCCATATATTAGTAGGCTTAGCCATTTAATTTGGCCAAAGCCCTAACAGCAAAATAATACTAGTAATAATAAAAATTCAGATGTCACATGACTTATATATATAAACATCTACTGGGAAATTTTGAATGAAAAACTTTGAAAATAAATTATTATATTTAATTATGCTTAAATACATAATCATATGGTCAACAAATAATGCCTTAATATTAATGATGTATTTCACCAATACTTGTTACTTCCTTAATGCAATTCATCATAGTATATTGATTTTAAAGTTATATAATTAAATTTTGATCAGCCTTTTGCATTATCAATATACATATTGATATAAAATATTAAATTATCTATGTCAATTTTCCAGTTATAAAAAAACTAGCATACCCACATATATATACTACTAATAATACATCCTTTTATTGCAATGCATGATTTCTGTCTTTAAACAAGATAATTTTGTTACTATTTGACATACGAAGTCATTTCAAATGAAATTATTTTCGAAATAAAATAGAACAATGCTGAAAGATTTTAAAGACTCTTTTAAATTCTGAAAAATTTTGAAAATGAAATTAATAAAAGATATGCATAGATTTAAAAGAAAATTGGTTTTATTGCTCTATGTAAATACAATCGTCTTTCATAATGCAAAGGTCAAAACAGGCTTGGTGATGAATGACTGTCTATAAGACTTCATTATGGAAATGTGAAATGGTCCCTAAGCACTATAATATATCTCATAGTTCAATTTTACTGCAGGGATGTTCTCAATGTCAAGAATTGTTACATTCTGTATTCATGTAAATCTAAAACATTTTTATTCAGTAATTGGATTTATTTTCAATACCAATTGCTTTTAAAATAGCACACACTCACTTTTTATATAAATACTATCAATATATTTAAATGTATTCATTACACAAAAATATATATTATATACACAGTATATTAATATGTTCTAAGCTTGTATTGCTAAATTTCGTACAAAAGATTAACAGACAATTCCAATATTATCTCAGTTATTATAAAAATTTATTATTAAACATTAAATTAAACATGATTCAGTTTAATTAATTAAAGAGTGGACAACTCTCGAATTAAAGATTGGCGGATTTCAGCTTAGCTCTGTCATTTCTGGTTGTCAAATATTCTTTTTTTTTTATATAAATCGTTACCATTTATTATTATCATCATCATCATCAGTCATTTCTAAATGAAAATAGACATTCTAATTTCATAAAAAACAAAAAAAATATAGAGGGAAAAAGAAACTCAATTTTTAACAAAACATTAAATATAAGTTTTGCTATAGCTACCAAAACCAATTTGTCAATCATAAAAATCCACATATATTGTAAGCTACTCTCCATTTAATCTATTGTAATATTACTTTACGAAAACATTTATTTTTGAAAGATTTAAAAACGTTGCCTGATTGCAGCTTTTCATTACGGTCAATTCTTAATATATCTTTCTGATGAAAACACTAAATATTGCATCTTTTTAGAAAGTTCAACATAAAATATTTGTAGAAAGATGCAAGCAATTATAATTGCAAATTTAAAATCATCACATCTACAATTTTGCCAATATTTTTATAATATAATTAAGCATATTCAAACAATTTCTTTTTCAATGCTTTAATGATACACCAATAGAAGATCTATATCTCATTTCAACACAATAAATTTAGAAGAGTAATAGCTCTGCATACATTGCCACTATGATGAATTACCCTAACCTATAACCTCTTAAATACAACTCAGCATGCTATATTTATTGCACCCTAAAGTATTCAAGGCTTCAATTCTATACAAAAATGTACTTAGTTACTTAAACTTAAAATTCAAAGCGCATGTGCAACAGTTTAATGCTGTTTAAAATATTACAGTTTGTAAAAAACATCGCGCTTTATAAAATACTTGACTTATTTAAATTTAATATGTATTATTAAATTAATAATCATCTAGATTAAAAGGTGATGAAATTTTACTTTTATTAATGGCTGACCTGTAATTTTGAACACTAAATATTAAATCAATGTCTTTATAGTTTGCATTTAAAATATTATAAACATTCTTTTACTCAAATAATAGCACAATTCGTTGCAAACTGTAAATCTAGAAGCCAAATAAAAAGTTTTTTTTTTTACATTTAATTGGCTCAAATTAAAACTTCTTCTATTAATTAAATCTATGTCATATCTTTATATCTGTTTCGTGATTCTATCTATAAATTGTTTCTTATATAATGGTTATAAAAATAAAAAATAAACATTATATTCTAGTTTAACACTAATATGTTCTATTCAATTGATCCAGTTTTTTTAGTATAAGCAATAGCCATTCTTTCTAAACATCCTATAGAAAAGAATATAGCATGTATAAATTTTAATGATCAATCAGCAATTTCAAATATTGACATATTTTTAATTAATTGATCCAAATGTCTTTATCAAATTGATAAAAAAATACATAAATTATGTCTTTGTTATGACATCTTTTTAGCATGTGTAATTCTCTAGAATCTATTGAAACTCTAACAGCCATTTATCTATTATCTTAAGCAACTTATTTAATAAATTATTTGAGAATTCTTTTTTATTATGTATTACAATAATATTTTATTACAGTCATTGCATTATTTAATTAGTCTCTTTATTTTTATAAAGTAAAAAAAAAATCATTCTTATTGTGAGATAATATGATCCTTGTGCATTTTACAATCCACCAAGCTTGGCAGCCATTTATTTAAATAAATGTATAGTTTCAGAAGCATACAAAAATGTTTAAAAAAATGGTGGATAAGGGACAAACATCTTGTATTGAATATTTCAATTTTATGTTTAGTGCTATTTAAAAAAGTCCTGCAAAAATTAATTATAATATATATACTTTATTTTTATTATTATGTTTTGTATTTAGTAATGTTATTAACAGAAAAATTTAAAAAAAAAAGATATGAATGTCTCAAGATGCATTATTTTTTATTTGCACTTTAAATAATTTGTTTAATTTTTATATTTAAGTGTTAGAATATAAATATAAAAAAATTGAAATAAAGCTTCTGAATGGAATTTATAATTGATTTACTAATAGAAAAATTAAAAAATATATATGAATGTTTCTATGTGCATTATTTTTCATTTACACTTTAAATGGTTTATTTAATGTTTTTTTTTTATTTCAAAAATAAATTTTATTCATAGAAAAGGTACAGTACAAGGGATACAATAAAATTTGAATACTGTTGGGAACTTACATTTGTTGTTCCATCATTTTGTAATTAACATTAATAACAATTCTGTAGAATGTACAAAGAGAAGTATACAAATAAATTTTTATACAATCAGCCTAATGATTGAGGTGTGCATCAAGCAAGTTACAAAAACCACAATATTTGGTTATAATGATTTCAAAGAAAGATTGGGTATAAATATGAAATACAATAAGGAACTTGAATATGGAATTTCATTGTTTAAAAGGATAGTTTAAAAGAAATACAGAAAAATGTTCAAATGGAATTATACAGCAGGGTTCACACTTTTGTGGGGTGTTTCAAATGACTGGCCCAATGATGAGGTACTACATCAAATAAGTTATGAAGTTACAATAATTTGTTACAGTTGGATTGCATACAAACATTCAATAAAGTGTCAACAGTATCTGAACAATTGGCCAAGTAGATTGGTTAATTTATATGATAGAATACAATAATTGCTTAGATCAGTTTAGGCAGGAATTTTCAGTTAATCATAGTTCACTATATTTTCAGCTGCTTCCAAGTTTGGTCAGGCAGTGAAGGCAGACAAGTCCTCTTATCAGATCCCTTTACCTTCCAGATGAATTCACAAAGAGGTCTTCAGTATGGAGAATAGATTATTTCTCAAACACTGCTTTACACCTGATGGTCCATATTCTGAAATTTATAAAGATTTCCAGATGGATGGAGATGAATAGATCCTCTCAAAGACAGTCTTGATCATCCACAGGCCAGGTCTGGCACAGTTATTTTCATCAGTGCATAGTTTTATAGTTCTGACCAGAAATCACATAGAAATAGAAGGTGGTCAATTGTCTCTTCCTGTTTTCCACACATTGTGCACAAGGGACCTATGCCCCTGAAACTGTATATTTATAAAAAACATGGCTGCCAAGATTGGTAGACATTAAAATGCACAAGTACCAAAGATATAAATTTAGGGATTAGCTATTCTCCAAACTATTACTTCATTGTTATTATTTTTTTAAAAATATCTCTGTCTCTTTTATAAAAAAAACTGCACCTTTCTAATGATACAATTACAAATAACAATTTCAAATTTCAAATCAGAAATCATGTTCCAAATGCACATGATTTGTAATACTTCATGGAATCAAATTAGCATTATTTACCACATATAAAAGTGCCAACCATTAAATTAAAAAAGTTATAATATCACTTTTTATGTTTATATTTTATTTTCAAAGCATTAAAATAAAAATGTAATATAACTGTGATTAACAACAAGCAATGCATATTATTTGTTATTTAACCTGAGTGAGGTAAAAGTCTAAACTTTTAACTGATCAATTCACAAACTCAAGCATCAAAATATATTCATCTTTTAATATTATATTCACTTTAGTTTCATTTGTAAAAAGTAAATTAATAATTTGTCAGGTTATGAAAGTGAATGAAAGTTTTTTCAAAAATAAATTTTTATTTATAATTATAAAAATATTCGATAGTGTCAAATCTAAAACGAATGTTATTCACCAACCAAAAAGTTTTGCTGATGTCATTTCTTTCCCAATTTTATGTTGCAGATAAGTAAATAATTTTTGCTAAAGTCTTAACTATTTTTCTAAAATAATTTTATTTTTAGCATATTTTATCAAAATAATTTATAATTTGTCAAAAAATACTTTTAAAATGGTCTAAAACATTCATTTATCATTTTTAAAATGAAACAAAAGAAATAAAAGTTATTGAAAATCATTTTCTTTGTTGTCGAAATTTACCAGCCAATCAGATTCAAGAAAGGACAGTCTTTTTCCTTTGTTAGACCTTTACATCAGTTTTATTAATTTTTACTTGTAAAATGATTCAAGAGAGGGCAGCATCTTACAGAACTTGTTTTAACCTTTAAAAATAATGCAAAATCTTAATAGTAATATTAAAAATGCCTGATTTAGAGTGACTGGAGGCCGTCACATTTTTAGCCATAACTAGCAAAAAGTAAGTTAATCCACCAATCATCACTCTTTTTTTAAGTGAAAGAACTTTTACTTAGGGAGCTCTACATTCATTTTATGATTGCCACTTATGCTTTAGTGCATAAGTAAAGTGGTAAACTTGGTCCATAAATTATGGCTCTTCTCTGTTACTTCTAATATCAAAGCTTTTGTGAACTCATGAGAAATGCATCATTCAATTGTTATTTATTTATTATTTTTCCAAGAAGAATTTGACACTTGTTTTTTAAATAAAATTTCTAATAATATAATCAGTGTATAAAACCTTTTAGAATTTTTATCATATTCATAAAAAAAAGCCTAAGAAATATTAAGAACATGAAAATTAAGCAGTTTAGAGCTTTAAAAAACATTGAAATTTAGCAGTTTTTCTTAAAACATAACCATAATTTTTTCAGTAGGATTGAAATAAAATGTACATTTTAATACAATATTTTTGACTTGGAATGTTCTAATCTATGAACTGAGTAAGATTGAAACTTTATATAAATATGTAATATTGACTTCTTCTATGGTTTGACTCATGACATGTCATAATTTATAATGTCATTATTTTGAGAATAAATGCTTCAATGTTTTTGTAATTTCTCTGCATAAACAAAGTCTTCAAGAGATTCTATCTATGTGGTTTGTAACTTTTAAGTAAAAGCAATATATTAAAGTTCACAGATACAGTAGTATTATTTGTAATAACTTAACCTATAGTTTATTATTGCTACAAACCCATGCAGTAAAGTACCCAAGAAAAAAATTATTGGACTAGTTGCAATAACCTATACAACAGAAATAAGTTTTTTTCTTAGAATTGTCTTGCCTTGGTGGTCGAGAGGTCAGTGCAACTGCCTTGCACTTGCAGGCAGTTGCCCAGGTTGCAGGTTCACATCCTGGCTGATGCTATGACATTTAAAAAAAAATGGGCGTGTTCTGCTATTACAACTAAAAATTCTAAAGTTAGAAGATGAGATCAACATTTCTTTCACCTTATAAACTATTCTTCCAAACAAACTTACAGTAATCTATTAATTAGATTTTATTCATTTTCAAGAGAAGTTTTAAATAATATCAGTTAAGTCAGTATAAAATTTTATATCATGCTGACCCATCATAAGTTTACATATAGCATAATTTTCACTTTTCAAGAGTCTATATTTTAACAATAATTAAATAATATCTTTATTTTATCATTACTTTTTTATATTATTATCATTACCATTATTACTCTGCATGATCTGGTATAGTAGAAGAGTGGTGAGCTCTGGAGAGCAAGAATCATAAATCATGAAACAGCTCCGTTATTTTCAGAGCGTAAATTTCTTATAATCCCTGAGAAATGAACCATTCTATATTATTTGTTATCATTATTTATATTAAACCTACTTCCATCATTTAAATAACATTTTGTCAGACATATAAAACTCCAAATATTGCAAAATAGCTGCTTTAAAACATTTTTCATAGATTTTTCTTTATTTGTAGGATTTGAAATGATTCATAATTAGACAAGCACAAGCAAACTCATGTACCAAATTTAGTTTTAAATGCATTATAGATTTTATTGACTTGTACAACATTACAACTAAATATTTCTTGTTTGCTCAATCCTTTACTTTAATATTTTTCAACACCTTATAACCTTAAATGCTTGCATTCAAAAAACATGCAATTAAATTATGGAAATGTGATTATTCTAAAACATAAGTGCTATTGTTACATTTAGTACTAGAAATAATTTATGACTTGAAAAGTTAATGAAGGTAAGAGTTTTAATGCATGCATGAGAATGAATATGTTATGCCATAAAAAAAGAATAAAAATAATAAAAAATAATAGCAATATGTATGGATAAAATTGAAAAGACTATTAAAAAACCATGACCAGTCTTTAATAAACCAGCACTCACTATAAACCACTAGATATTTAGTTTTGAATTAAAATAATATCTAGTCTTCAATAACTCCATATCATGTAATTAAATCAGTAGACATTTTGATTAGCCACTACTTATTGATTATTGACACCTTAATTTTATTCAATTATTTAGTAACTATGAACAGTAAACATAAATTGAATGCTAAAATTAATATTCTAATAATCTGCTAGAAGATGATGCTTTCTGGGATTAGTACCTTAAACCTTAAATTTACTATAAATGTATATTACATTCTATGATATTTATGCATCTGAGCAATAATGTAACAATTATCTGGAAGATATCTTAATTTTGGTTTTTCACAGCACCTTCACCATTATCTGTTTAAATCATGGTTAAATTATGAAGAAATGTGAAATTCCCTTTTGTATCACCATAATAAAATCTCATCTCCAATTACTCAAATACACAGAGACAACTTTAATTTATAATTATAAGATTAAGTATTAAGTAATGACAGTTTGAATGCAGATGAAATTAAATCATAAACCTCCAGAAAGTTATATATAAATTAATACAAATCCATAAATAAATGAAAAAATACAGAAATGGATCTATCTGCTTTTGAATTGTATCTATAAGCATTTAATTTATTGATATGTTAAAATACAGAACAGGAATTCTATAAATTAAAGTAATATTAGAATAATCATGATTTATCAGAATAGTTTATGGTTTTACTGAGATCATGTTAGTATATAGATTTATGCTCTTCATTGTAACATGTCAATATATCAAATTCTTATATACAATCTGAGATAAGGTGCAGGTGGGTCAATTCCAAACATTTTCATTTATTGACAGATTTATAGTAGTTTTAGAGATTTTCAGTGACTTCTGATTTGATTTAATAATGTAATAAGTAATTTACTTACTGTTATATCAAATAAATCTGTTCAGTTATTTTATATATAAAATAAATTAACAGAATAAAAGTGATTGTTTAATAATGCACCACCATAAATTACAGAATTTTGATCATACTAAATCTTATGTATTGTGACAGATTTAATTGTTTTTTTGGTAAGAGTTTTATAAGCTTTCAAAATTTGGTTTAGTATTAAACCATTATTCTATATCAGATCAGAATATAATAAATTAAACAAGAGTTGATACAAATTTACTTTCAAATGAAATAAGTTATAAATATTTGTATTTGAACTTTGCAGATATTGGTAGAATAAGATTATATAATAAACACAAAGTACATTTTCATCATTCAATGGATGGAAAGAACAGATTTATTACATGTGAATAAATAAATATACATATATATGTATATCTGATAAAGCTATCAAATTATGCTTTAAAATATTATTTTTTTTGTATAAATTTTACAATATATTCAACAGAGGGTCACTGGTGATGTATTAGTGAACAGTTTGGAAAGCATATATATCTGAACTCATATTTTTTTTGCTCACTAGATTTAAGCTTTCAACTTTCATTTTAAAATGAAATCATTATTTATCACAATATAATAAATTTGACTTTGTTTGATAGATATTTTTGTTTAGAAATTAAATAAAATTTAAAAAATCACATTTGATTTTCAGAATTATTTTAAAAATTAGATTTTAATCAAAACAAAGTATTGTGACATCATCAAATTTCAGGTTGGAAGAGATTCAATTTGCAAAATGAATGAAATCTTCTTTGTTTGATGTTTGTTTTAAAATCTGAATGAATTATTTTTAAAATGTAGTAAATCTATCAAATTATGTTTTAAAAGTTTTAATTTTTTTTTGTAATATTTACAATATGATTAAATGTTATAATAACTTGTTGTAGTGATGACATTTTTAGACAGTTATATTTCCCATGATGTTAATCTCTATGGTAACATTACACAGAAGAATATAATAAAAACATTACTATAATAAATAGATATATAACATTATATATTTTTGACTTCTAATAATTATTACCCACAATTATGATACAAAAATAATCATAAACTTTCCAAAAAAATCAAGTTTTTAAACAATAATATTTTCTCAAAGTAATCTCACAAAGTTCAAGATTTCCAAATATACAATGATTAGACATCAATGTGACATTTCAAATACTTTGAAAGCACTGTTTATTTGATTATCCTGATGTCTTTTGTATTTTTTTGAAATTAAAATATTAGCAAAAATATATACATAAATTTTAAAGCCTGTAAAAAAATGTTAGCACAATTTTTCAGTAGGAGAAAAACTGCAAATTTAATATCTAGATTTCTCAGACATGGGTCCATTACTTGAGCAAATGGGTTGGTTAATGTTAAATTTTATTTTTAAAAATAGAATATATATATATATATATTGTACTGGTCAAAATAGTATGCTCACTTAACAAGATTCAAATCCTAAGCGAAAGTACCTCGAATCCAATCATGCTCGAGATACACAGGTCTGGAGCAGTCCTGAATTCTAACCTATTTGCCTATTCTTCGAATCTCTGACTCAATGAACAACAATTCTGATGACACAGTAAAATTATTTTAAATCCGTGCCCAGAAGCAAAGCAAAGCGGTAGAGCATAATATCAGAATGATGATGATGATCAAGGTCGGAGTAGCCCAGTTATTACATTATCATAGTTATTTATTAATGCTAAGCTCTTAGCTAAAGAAAATAATTCTAAATATTAACTAGAAACTAATAATTCAACACAAACCAGGATTAACACGAAAATATATATATTTAATAAATGCAGAAAACGCATATATATGTTACAAAATTGTTTCACGCTTGGAGTGATTTTATACATTATGAAAACTTGGGATTTGTTTTATAAAATCCCCATTACATCAATTATTTAATAGATACCATTTTATCGAATGTGTTATAAGTTGTGCGGGGTTAATATGCCAAAATGTGGATGTACAAAATAATCTACAAGATCGGAACAGATTCGGATTACAGGAAGATACACGATAATTTAACGTTAATCATTTTGACAAATAAATATAAATTTACGGTCTCAATCATTTATTTACAATCTTAAAATCATTACATATGTTTGATAAGCATCGTTTGGACATAGCGTCTCTAGAATAAGTATGCATAAGAAACAAACAATGTGCAATATTTACTAGAATAAATTATACAAATTGATTTGCGTCTCTGGGAATCGATAAAGCTTTTTAAAGGAAAACAGTTTTTAGATCAACATACTGAACGTATTTTACGAAATGAATCTTTATCTTTAACACATCATTGCGACTTACTAAGATTAGACAGATGTATGATCAAATTAAAGAGCCCAGTAATGGTACTAGCATACAATAACGAAAATAAGGCCTCATGGCGATTATGGATATTTTATCATTTAAAAGAATACTTTGAAACGAACTTAGATTGGATATATCCACGCCTTCTGGTGGAGCAATATCAAGAGAGAGTCTGGATTTGAGAGCCCAGAATCTGGATGCACTGTCTTCTGCAGCACATAAATATCATAACCCTCGTAAACTTTACGTTTCCACAGGAAGCATTGTACCTGATTGTGAATGATTCTGAGAAGTAGGATGGGAGCTTTAGACGTTCCCCACTGACTAAACAATCAAGAAATGGAGAAGATAAAATATCAGAATAATGGAAATGTATGCTAGCAACATTATTGGACATTAATATAATTTTCAAACTTGGAAATTGTCTAACCTCTTGCGCAATAATCTGTTTTCAATTCTGAGTCATTTAACTAATCATAATGAATAATAACGCTTCTATTTATAATATTATTAAACTAACATTTATATTTAAAGAATCGATTCCCAAATACATATTAACAGGTAGAGTTTGCCTTTCAGGCACCAGCAAAAAGGAATGGATTAATTATATGAAGGTTCACGATCTTTTTAAAATAGAAAATTAAAGCAAAATTCATCCACAGTAAAAGTTTTTAATTTACTTTAAGAATAATGAATTTAAAATGAAATCAAACTTGCGAGCAATTTCTATTTAATATAGACAAAACTTTATTGATAAGCTTTAAATAAAGCCCACCCTTTTCCCAAGTAAAACAATTATTTCTCCCCTTACTCGCAAATTTAGCGATTTTGGCACATTAAAGAAAATAAATCATATATATACATTAAACGAAATACATGAAATAATAATGGAATTGCACATATTTATATATAATTTAATTAAGCATGAGATCACTGAGAGAGAGAGTTTAAAAGCAAAATTAGCAGAAGCTTATAAAACAATATATAAATTAAGATATGACGGTTGAACTATAGATTACAAAAGTATTGTCGTATAAAGGCAGTTCTACGTTAAAAGGCTACCTAAGGAAAAGACAGCATAGCAGCATCATTAGCAATCAGCAGTCGGAAGCAATCATGTTGTATGGTCGGCCGGATGGGACATGGCAATTGACAGGCAGACAGTTCTTTGAGAGAAGAAGAGATCGGTGCTAGATTCCACTACTCACGCTCCATCTACAGCACTTGTGTTGGCTTCTTAAAGATAATTACCTCCACTGATTAAAAACTCCTCTGCACTTAACTAACAACTGAAAGTAAAAAAGAAACTCCCCTTTCCTCTGTTTATTTTAAAAATATATTTATTGACATCATAAAAATTGTACAGATGCATAATAAAAACACTTTGTTGATGTTGACTCATCCATTGCTGGCGTTGGTCTGGAAAAAGTATGCAAGAGCCATTCTCCGCACTAGCAGGTTATAAAATGAGCAGATACATACTATTTAGTTGGCATTGCCCACCCCTGCCAGTGCAAAGAATGACCCAATAATGCTAACTTATCAGCTGGGATAGATGTAGAATGATATCAATGCCCTCTAGAAGAATCTGACATGTTGCAACACAGACTACACTACAATGTGGATATATCGGGTCCAAAATTCATGTAGAGTCTGTAGGCCATACTAGTAGGCTCCATGTATTGTTAAACAAAAATCTAGAGGATAGTATCTTATCCTTGTCTTGAAGAGCTTTGAGCTTATCGCAAAATATAGCATTGGGATCCGGTGTTGGTTGTGTGAACTTTGTCCTGCACCTTGTGTACCAAAAAGAATATGTCAGGAAGATTGATAACCTGATTACTGTAAAGTCTCCAGAGAAGAGACAACCCCTGATGTCCAGAATTTTATCCACTGCTATAATGCAGTGTTGAGAGATAATTCTTCGAATACTGTTATAGCCTGGACATACATTTAACAGGTGATTAAAGGACTCCTCTCCTCTAGAACAGGCATGACAAATAGGGTCTATTTTATTTAGAAACCGTTTGTAGTATAAGAATGTATTAGTTGGCATGGAATCCATATTCACCTTAATCAGATAATCCAAAAGTTTGGGCTCCAGTAGCAGATATTTAAATATTGAGGTGATTTTATGATTGCTGCACCCTAGGTGAGCATAAATAACTGTATTAACAGGATTCAGCAGGCAATGTGCCTGCCAGATGTTGATTTTATTATTAAACCCTGTTATTGAGTGCCCGATGTATAGAGATTGTTGTTTAATAATGGTGTCAAGCCATGTGAGTTTACTGGGGGGAGGTCTGTCAGTAGGTATTACAGTCTCTATAATATTTGATAGAGGGTATTTTTTCCCCAGATTTACTAAAAGTGAATGCCCTTTTTGGAAATTGATTGTCTGTATTGAATGGAGACCCATACCATTCTGTTTCCTGTGAAACTGAAGTCTGCGGATGCTAATTGCAGTGGTCCGACCTCTCCATAAGAGCTGACCACAGAGCCTCTGAATCTGTAAAGTGAATAATTTGGAAACTGACATTATTGGCAGGTAGTAATTTATGCTCGCCATAATCTTCATATTAATAAGAGCAATCTTCCCTTGTAGGGACAGGTATGTCCTTGACAGCGACTGAACCACCTTAGTAGCATTGCTTATGATGGATTTTTGTAGGCAGACAGACATAGCAGTCTGTGACTTGAAGATAGGAAACCCCAGAAAACACTGAGGTTCCGCTAAAAAATTGGATAGTATTTTCCTACCAGTGTTGATGCACCAGGATGACGACTTGTGAGGATTGATGGATAATTTATAATCTTTAGTATAATTGGTAATTATGGAATGAAGTGTCTTCAGATATTTACGAGATGGAAAAATCACAAGTATGTCATCCATGTATGCAAAAACCTTGATGTTTTTCTTAAGCCGGGGCACATATATACCTGGTAGCTGATCTAGCTCTTTAATCAGAGGGTCGATGTACTTTATGAACAAAAGACCACTCAACGGTGAACCTTGTGGTATGGATCTTGAAGGGCCAAATCCATCTGAGTAATGTCCATTTATGGAAATATGAATATGCCTATTATTCAGGAGATTGTCCAATATCTGAATTATCTGTTTTGATATGTCCAACTGAGATAGCAATTCAAGAAGAATGTTGACATCTACTGTATCAAAAGCATTGGACACATCCAGCTGGACTGCCACAGGCCGGGATTTTCTGTTAGATCTAATGTGATCAAGCAGAATTTTCACTTCGCCAATTGCAGTCAGCGCCGATGATCCCTCCTTTTATCCCCTAGAAAGGCCGATATATCCTGTAAAATGGCATTCTGAATTTTTTTCTTTTATTATACCCTCCATGACTTTGAACAAAATTGGTGTCATCGATATTGGTCTGATACTGCTAAGAGAGGTAGGATCCCGGTTCTTTTTAATGAATGGAACCATGGCGATTGGATATAGGTTAGGAATTACTCTCCTTTCAATGGCGAGGTAGGTTAACATGTTTAATATAATCCTCGCAGTAAAAAAAATTAAGTGAGTGAACACAAATTTCGGGATAGCATGAATCCCAGGATGAACACTGTCAGGGAGACCCTGCAACCTACTGGTGATGTCTTGGAGTGTAATACCATGATCTGCCTCTCCGGTTGTGCCCACCCACTCCAAGGCAGGGTTTGTGCGGTGACCTAAGAGAAGGTTTTGAAAGTGGTTCTCTATGTGTAAAATCATATTCGCACCAGTAAGGCTACGACCATTGATGAGCAATGAAGTAGGAACCTCCTGTTTCTTTCTGGCCCCCAGAGCCCACCTGAGATAGCCCTGGGTCCAGCAATGTTGAGCTGGCAGGTAATTCTTTGCATTTTTTGTAGCTATTATCTCTGCTACTGCTGATTGTTTTGATCTGTATGAAGTTTTTAACTCAAGTAAGTATTCAATGTTGTGATCCTGACCATTGAAGTTTTTAATTTTCCAATTCAGGCTGTCTAATTCACGCATCAGTGTGGTTGTTCCCTTAAGCTTGAAGGTGTATTGAGTAATCAGTGACTGAATAATGCCTATAAATGTACTCCAGGCCTCGACCGGGTGTAGGTATATGAGGTTCACCTTGTGAAAAAGAATGTAGGCCTCTGAGAAGAATGCCTCAGTGGCGTTGGTTTTAGTGAACATTCTGAGACTCCGGTTGACTTTAATTTGTTGAAAGTTGTTCAGCTCTATGGATGCCATAATCGCAAAATGATCCGAAAAGGCTGTCGGTTGCAGTTTAGCCTCTATCCCATAGTGCAATTCGCCGAGTAGAACATTAGATCAATGAGTGTACAACTGTTTTTTGTATAGAATGAAAATGCATCAGGTGGAAAGAATCCTCCCATTGAGAAATACTTTGTTGAGTAGGGGTAAATATTTCTTTGTGAAGGATTCATAGGAGATGTTAAAGTCACCGAGCAGAATGGTAGGTGCATTATTATTATTAGTAATTAGGTTAATTGTGTGGACTATTTTCAGCAATGTTGCATGAACATTGGCGCTGTATACATAAATCACATTGAAAGTATTCAAGGAGAAGGTAAACTCCAAGGCAATTAGGTTCTGATCTAGATAAATTGTTCTGAAGGAGGTTGGAGCCAGAAGATTATTTATTATTACCCCAACTCCTCCCCTAGCAACATGACCTGTAGATAAATGGGTGAAACCTATTTTACTAAGTTCTGATTTTATGAAGTAGTTTGAGTTTAGGTGATATTTTGTTTCACCTATGAACAACATATGTGGTGAGTTTTGCCTAAAGAAATGCCTGATGGCATTAATACGACCGAGGGAATTAATACCTCGGATATTCTGTGGTTCCTTTTATAAACTTTCAATACTGCCCAGAATTCAATTTCATACCCCACCCTTATCTCTGTAGTCCTTTTAAAAACAACATTTAATTAGTAAAATATTTCCAATAGATAAGGCTTGAAATACCCCTTTTAGCTGTTTTGAAAGATTTGAAACCAACTGATAAACGATTTGTTTTTCGATTGTAATTAAGATTTATAAGTTTTAATTATAGACAACGATCTGACTAGTGATAAAGATAATTTCAATATTTCAAGCCTTCCCCATTTTTCTTTGTTGTTACATTGAATATACACAGATATAAAAATAATTACAAATATCTAAGCAAATGTATTTTTATAGCAATAAAACTATTGCTTTAGTCATAATATATATACGCATCATTCAAACTACTGTTTCATTTTTACTAAACAAAATTAATTTTACTCATCTTTAGAATAATTTGACATACAGTGTGTGAGTGAATAGCATATATTTATAGCAGGGTCTGAATTGCAGGCCCCATATGAGGTTAGTGTAGATGGTTAAGCATGAAGCTCAATGATGATTAGACATTGACTGCTTCAATATATATATATATATATATATTAGACATTGACTGCTTCAATATATATATATATATATATATGTAATAAAGTATATGTTTGATTGTTTTAATTATTACATAATTATTGTGATTAAACTTTTTAAAAAATCAAGGTTTTAATCATTTAATTTTTTTTTATGAAGTTAGCTTACAAAGCATATGAAATTTGATAATAGAACCCAAACATGTCAAGACTTATAAAAAAATTTTTGATGTCACCTAAGTTTTAATTATCCTGAGATCTTTAACTTTCTCTGCTCTATTATAATAATTTCTTATCTAAAATCTGAGTGTGTTTAATGATCAAGATATTAGTTTCTTAATCCTATATAATAATATCATTTCTAAATGTTTTACCTGTACATGAATTTGTACAATATCATATCTTATTAATCACTTTATACATATTTGAACAAGTGTTAAATCTTAATAACTACAAAAAAAATAGATTACACATAAACTTATTTTTTGTTTGACAATGGTAAGAAAAGACAATGAAATGCAGAAACACTGGAATTCTTTAACTTCTATATAAGATGAGCATTCTCATTTTCATATTTTGTTTGGTCTAGATGTGTTCTATTGTTTTTATTTTTGTCTATCATAGTTACTGACACTAAGTAATTTAGTTAAAATTAATAGTTCAAATAATTTAATTAAGATGTCCACCATTAGAAGTTTAAAATAGATTCCAATTATTAATTGCAGATATTGATAAACTCACATCCACAAATAACTGATAGGAAAATCACATGAATGGTTAATAAATAAATCTTTATTCCCATTAAAAATTTAAATTTTACATAATATTCATTAAAATTATAACTTCAAAAAATATATCAATTTTGTAAACAAATAAGAAGAGTAATCAAGTGAAATAAATAAATAATAAAAACAAAAGGGTTTTTAATTTCAGGCTAGTAAATATTTTTCAATGTATAATAAGTAATTCAACCACAATATTTTTATTAATAGTGTGTATCAGCAAAGAATACATTCTAGTAATAAATGTAGACTGTGAAATTTAAAACTTTAATTTATAAATATAAAACATGCCAAAAATTAACAGATGCAATCTTTTTACTAGATTATATCACCAATTATTTACTGATTCATTATAATAAAATTTTTAAACTTGTTTTACAACAATAACAAAACAAATATATTCATATAAACAAATTTGAATGGTAACATCATATACTTACCAATAAATAAATATTTCATTTAATTTTACAAAAATAAAAATAAACAAATAAAGATCTTTATGTGTAAACTTATTTTCAATTTCAAGATGTTTAAAAAAAGTCAAGGTTGTGCAAGCCCAATGAGTTCATTTCAATCATTGTTAAATCTACCTTTTGACTTGAAAACACAATCTCTTGACTTTAGTTTACTTTACTTCGAATGATACTAATATTTAACTATTTTAATTGTAATTAATATTAATAATATATATTTTAGTTTAAGTTTTTGCTATCAAAGGAATGAAAAATACTTCAAATCTGAGTGCAGTGCCCAAATTAAACACATTAAGTGATTTAGTGATCAGATTTGGAAAACTAATTCATAAAACTAGATATTTATTTTATTGTTAGCTATGGTCTCTATTACAAAGCTTTACTTAGATTAAATTCACAGGTTAAGATCATTATAGGTGAATGCACTATATCATATAAATATATTATGTAAAAAAAATGAATTGGAAAAAAGAGTAAAAGAAACATTGATGATACAATTTTTTGAATTTGAGACTATCAATTTCATGAAGACATCCTGTGATATGAAAGGAAGTTGGTTGCAGAAATGAATGATGGGAAGACTAATTTGCTTTATATATATATATATATTGCGTTTTTATTTAAATCCCCCTTGAGAAGGTCTACTTTTTAATAGATGAAACCATGGCTGAGTAAGAATTTTAGTAAAATTTTGTTTTGGCTAGTATTCTAATATTATATGAATTTCTGTTTTATTATTAATTACTATTATAGCGCTAAACAATATTTAATCTATTTATATATATTATATTTAATGTTTTCATGGTTATATAAAGCAAATAAAATAGTTTTTGGGTTAACCTGTGCGTTATTCAAAACGTTGGAAAGTAAGCAAAAATAACACAGTTTAACCCTAAAACTACTTTATTTATTTATGTGTACAACATTCTCTATAATGTCACATTCAGAAAGGAGACATTTTTATAAGTTGTAACAAAAAATAAATAATCTAAACACTAATGTTTTAAAATAATGGTTAATAAAATAATTAAGTAATTTCATAGGAGAATCAATGACTAACAAATTGCTTTTATGGTGATAATTTTACCTCTATGCAAAACATAATGCACAATGGTTAATAACATTTAAAATATACATTGTTTAATTATTTTCAGTTTTAGTAACTAATTATATTTATAAATAAATATATAGAGACGTAATTGCGATTCATTATATATAAAAAAAACTGACCAACAAAATTAATACGTTTCTAGATTTTAATCTTTAATATTTTTTGATTTATGCTTAGTTAGCTATGGATTCTAGACTGAAATTTACATTATCACATTTTATATAGGGTATATGAGCACAGACTTTCACATGACCTACCACTCTCCACACCATCTCATAACACTGTTACACTTGAACACATATATGTTGAAAAGATGTGTTCAAGTGTATCAGTGTTATGAGATGGTGTGGAGAGTGGTGGGTCATGTGAAAGTCTGTGCTCATATACCCTATATATTACATATATAGACACAGGCATATAATAAGCTTGTATGTTTAAGTTATTATCATATTTTCTTTGTTTTACTGTTACCTGGTTTTGTGGCATTAATTTGGAATGCTTCGTATCCCTCGAATACAACCAAGGCCAAGTTTAATTTTAGTTTTTATTTTAGTATTTTATGTTTTTAAAAAAAGTTCAGAAAGTCAGAAACCCATTGAGCAAATTAATTGCATTGTTTATATTTTTAACGATTAATTCTTTTTTCATAATTCTGAAAAGTATATAGTTTTTTTTTTTTTGCTATTCTTTCCTTTCTCTCTCTCTTTCACACACTTGTATATAGTAAACAAAAAAAAAATCTGCAGTAGCAAAAATTTGAAAGCTGATTTTAAAAAAAATCTATTCTTTTAGTATTATGTAAATTATATATTTGATACTCAAAAGATTTGTAATCAACATAATATTGAATATTACGTGTTACATCTACATTAAAACATTAAATGTTTTATTTATAATTTATTTTATTTAATAAGATTATTATCAATGTTTATATCGCTTTTTTTAATGTTTATATCTGTAATAAACAATCTCTTTAATGACAAATTTCTTTTTATTCTTTAAGTGCTTCAATTATAATGCTTTATTTATTTATAATGGTTTAATTAAATCATGCTTTCTTTAAGCTCTAAAGATTGAATGTGTATTGTTATATAAACGTAAACTCTTTGATCTTCACTTCTTGACTTTTGTCTAATGGTATTTAGCGATTTTGTTCTCACCCCACATAATTGTCTCAGAGTTATTTGCATACAACTCTCGCTGAGATAGATAGTCTGTGCGGAGCATTTATTTATTAATGACTAGATTTTCCGTCTTGAAAAGTGGAAACCCTTAATTTAATCAATAAAATCTTCTTTTTCTCTCAAAACATTGAAAATGCATCGTCTATTTAAATCAGATGGTTAATTTGCATAACAATGAGGTAGAAATGAAAGTATTTGCATCTCGAAATTAGATTTGAATATACATCTGTATAAATGATTGCCGTCAATAATAAATGATATGCTTAAAGAAAACAATGGAAATATGTTACAACTCCCACGGTGCTCTCAGCTTTTTAAATATATGTATGGTATTACAAATTCCCTCTAATAAAAGATTATCATTTAGTTAGAATTTTGTTTTCAACTGTTTATTAATATAATAGTAATTATAAATATAGAAATCTCTAATATAGTAATAGAACTGTAAGCAACGGCTTAATAACATATAAAAAAATATACGAACATAACTTAAGTGCTTTCTGAGTACTTTACCATGCCATTATTCTTGGCTAAAATTTTATTTCATTCAAAATTTCTATATAGACAATATATATATATATATCAAAACGATACATATTAACACAAACGCACACGGTAGATCATTATATACCATAATAATAAATAATAATGATAAATATTACATAGGGATATTCGTTTATAGTCTGTGAAAAAAATAATACATCTATATATTGTATATGATTATCATCTGATATAACTGTAGGCATTTGGCAAAACGTGAGAATCCTAAATCACACTAATTGAATGACTTCAATTAGACCGAGTCCCACATGCTTCATTAATGCTACATTTTTTTATTTTGTATTTAAATTATATAAATTAACATATTTTTCTTATACGTCTTTTTTTTTAAACAATACTAGTCATCAATTATAAATAAGAGCATAATGCCAATATAGGAAAAAAAGAAAGGACTAAATACAAAGTTTATCATGCATCCATATAAAATAGTTTATTACATGTAGTTTGTAAGTTTTAGTTTTTAATCAATGCATCATTCACAATCATCCATCAACTTAAAAGTCAGACTGACCTTCTACTTTAAATATACATATGGGACAAATTTTTTCAAGTAAGCCATATAGCACCTGCTACATCTTAACTTCATGCACACAATATTTTTAAGGATATTTAAATTTAAACTTATATTTATAATATTTAAATACAAGTATATTTTATATACCTGGAGTTTAGATGTAATTATAGGAGATTTGAACCCAGTCTTTCAAACTCCATTCTGATATCCAACCTATCTCTTACATTTGATAAACATGATCAAAGATAAATCATCTCCAATATATGTATTTTATGGCTGAACCAGCCTTCATAATTTGGTCCAGATCATTATCTCTTACATACACCTATAAGCAGTGCTTGGTTTATACTAAGATAGCAAATCTTCAAACATTAATGGACAGGCTCCAGTCTACTTCACCATACAACTCTTCAGCCTTCCATACCATTGAAAATCTGATGATGAAACACCCAAATCCCTTGATGATGTCAATAATAATGTAATTTGCATGTTTCCCTTAAGTCATTCTTACCCCTCATGTATAGAACCTTGTCCATTTAAATAAATAGAAGAGGGATAGACAAGGTGCTCCCCAAATCTGTAATATTTAATTACAGGTATACTTTACATCCCTGGAATTTAGATGTAATTATAGGGGATTTAAACCCAGACTTTCAAGATCCCTTCAGCTATCCAATCTATCTCATACAACTGATACTCATGACTACACACATTTGAAAAAGATAAATGATTATATATGTATGTGGAAAATGGATGATCTATACCAACTGATAAGTATAATGGTTCAGCATGAAATATGCATAATAGAGATCATTTATATTTTTCACATGTCTGTGGTCATGTGCATCAGTTGTATGAGATAGATTGGATAACTGAAGGGAGCTTGAAAGTCTGTGTTTAAATTTTTTAATACAAATAAAATGCTGTTAAATAAAAAAAACTATTGTAATAACAATAAAAATAATATTTATAATGGTAATTAACAATTATATAAAGTCTTTCAATTTGCAGAAATACTTTCAGTTAAGTCCTTAATTCTCCATCATGGCAGTTATGTGTTTTGCAGATTGATTTTATATAATAATTAATTACCATTATATATATATATATAACAAAACTTAAATATATTCCAAACAACGGTAAACAATTTATAATACAATATAAATAAAAACTCAATAAAAACTCACAAAGAAATATTTTCGATTATATTCATAATCATTTTCAACTCAACTTTCAAAATGGAATCATCTATTACCAACCGGAAACACATGTCGATTTAAATATCCCACAATTCATTAATCCTAACATTTGCTGACTGTCTGTTTATTATTGTATTTTTATACCTACTAATAAAAACTGCCTCTTTAATTTTTCTTTTTTCATTATCTCTCTCTTGTCCTAAAATTTTTATTTTATTTATATCAAAATTAAACTTAAAATTACAATTTCTATCATGATCATAAAAAAACAGATTCAGTATATAACTTGACTTCATTACTATTATCATTACATATCTGTACATTTTTCAAAACTCTTTTATATAACAATTTATGTTCTTTAATTCTTTTCTCTATATTACATCTAGATTCCCGTATATATGATAAGTTACACCCACAAAAAATTCTATAAATTATATTACTCACGTTATTATTTTCTAACTTATCTTTTGAATTATTAACCATTCTATTTAAATTACCTGATCCATAAAAAGAAACATTATATATACCATTATAAACTTTTTTCATAAATTTTACCTGATTATTATAAAAAGGCAAAGAAATCCACTTCTTACTCTTAATTTCTTCATCACCAGTATTTCTATTAATTTTCTTACTAAATTGACAAACCACTTGATAAATTTCTTTTATATTATAACCTACACTTAATAATTCACTTACATAATTTTCAATATTTTTCTTTTTATCACATGCATATTTACACAAAATATTATTTCTATACAAAAAAGACTATGGAGAAAGAATATAACAACAGTATTAAATATTTAGATTTGATAATTTCAAGGAACAATAATATGATTGACTATAAATTGTTTATTAAACCTATTGAAACTAGAGGGTATATTCCCTATTTATCTAATGTGCCACATAATTATAAGATGGCTGGTTTTAGGTCTTTTTTGTATAGAAATAATATTTTGTGAATATGCATGTGATAAAAAGAAAAATATTGAAAATTATGTAAGTGAATTATTAAGTGTAGGTTATAATATAAAAGAAATTTATCAAGTGGTTTGTCAATTTAGTAAGAAAATTAATAGAAATACTGGTGATGAAGAAATTAAGAGTAAGAAGTGGATTTCTTTGCCTTTTTATAATAATAATCAAGTAAAATTTATGAAAAAAGTTTATAATGGTATATATAATGTTTCTTTTTATGGATCAGGTAATTTAAATAGAATGGTTAATAATTCAAAAGATAAGTTAGAAAAAAATAACGTGAGTAATATAATTTATAGAATTTTTTGTGGGTGTAACTTATCATATATAGGGGAATCTAGATGTAATATAGAGAAAAGAATTAAAGAACATAAATTGTTATATAAAAGAGTTTTAAAAAATGTACAGATATGTAATGATAATAGTAATGAAGTCAAGTTATATACTGAATCTGTTTTTTATGATCATGATAGAAATTGTAATTTTAAGTTTAATTTTGATATAAATAAAATAAAAATTTTAGGACAAGAGAGGGATAATGAAAAAAGAAAAATTAAAGAGGCAGTTTTTATTAGTAGGTATAAAAATACGATAATAAACAGACAGTCAGCAAATGTTAGGATTAATGAATTGTGGGATATTTAAATCGACATGTGTTTCCGGTTGGTAATAGATGATTCCATTTTGAAAGTTGAGTTGAAAATGATTATGAATATAATCGAAAATATTTCTTTATGAGTTTTTATTTATATTGTATTATAAATTGTTTACCATTGTTTGGAATATATTTAAGTTTTGTTATTGTATTATTGATATTAGCGGATATTTATTTTGTTATATATATATATATGAAGTTAAGTATTAAGTGATATTAGCGGATATTTATTTTGTTATATATATATATATGAAGTTAAGTTTAAGTATCTCTAAAAATAATGTGTATATGAAGTTAAATTGTAAAATGTGTTATATGGTTTATTTGAAAAAGTATATGTTCTCTACGAAAATATAGTATGGAAAGTTGTTCTGCTTCTGGGATGAGGGATGATTGTGATAGGATTAAGTTAATGAAGTATGATGCACTGATAAAAACAAAAACTTACAATGCATATTATCCTGAGATGATCAGATACTCCTTTATAAGGTAGTAAATATGGATAGAAACTTGTCCTTACTTTCCTGAGAATGGTGTAGTGAGAGTTCAGATACAATGATAAAATAAATTACATATAGTTTATAACTAAACTTAGATTAGATGTAATAATTTCTAATATAGTAAAAAATAATCAAGAGTTGATCCCCCAAAATACTTTATATAATAAAATAGTCCTGCTGATTCACTCCAATAATAAATTAATGTTTAAGATTTTAAAAACCATTATGTTTGTAATATCAACATTACTGAGATGTCAATCAGAATTCACTGATTTCTTTCATTTTATCTTCTATTTAATTTTTTAGATATTTGTTCAATACTTCACTTTTGAAATTTTTTTCCCAATTTCTGATAGTTTTTTAATTTTTAAAACAATAGAAAAAGTTGATAGAAACTAGTCCCTATCTTGCATGAGAGTGGTGTAGTGAAAATTATACTACAGAAATATTATTCATTATTGAACAATCTCTAGTCTAATAAATGACTAGTAAAAATAAATAATATTCTTTCATTAAATGGTTTGTGTCAAAACTGCAAAAACAAAAAAATTGACCCTTATCAAATAAATTGTAGTAAATTGTTATCCATATATACACTGTACAATGATAAAAATATGTGTAAAAGATTGTGGTCTGGGTCAACTTATGAGTGTTGGTTCTACATGAAATGTGTATCTTTGGGATTATAGATCTTCACACATCTTTGGTCATATATTTATGATTACATCTCTGCAAAAGGTGTTAATGGGTTAAGTGGTTATAGCATGATAGTCTCTAGCAGCAGGCAGCTGATTCATTGAATTTTTTTTAAAATTGCAAGAAAACTATATGAATAATATTTACAAAAAATCCATAAGTTGCTGCTCCTTAACTTTCTCTTTAAAATGACATATTACATGTTGAAATTGGACCAAATTTGATTTTTTTATTAATATTTTTATTAATAGGTTTATTTAATTTTTTTCTTTTCTACTCAGTTTCCTAAATTGCATGGAGAAGACAAAGGCAAAATTTCTTTATCAGCCAGACTCATTACTAAAATGGATTAAAATGTGCTGTTGATTCACATTCCAAGGCCTTTATTTTGATAAAAATGTAATCAGAATATCGGGTCATAAGTATTCAATTTTAATTTTTTAATTATATGAATAGTATTTAATTTTTTTAAAGTTATTTGATAAATGGTATAATTTATTAATGTGTTTATGTTTATATTGGTGTGTCTGTGTAGTATATAAATTATATAATATCAAATCATTTATGTTATACAATATATAAATTTGTATTCAAATATAACAAAAGTGGTTGATGTACAATGTAATTTTGGAGCTTTGATCCAAGTTTGAGGCAACCTTATTTCATAGACATAATGATTCTCAAAAAGTTTAATAATTTATTAGTGTGTTTATATTTGTATTAATGTGTTTACACTTGCATGTTTGTGTTTGTATAACAAGTAATGAATATTATATATAAAGATTGTAGAACAGTGCAAGTAAATTTTAAGACTGATTATCAGATGTACAGAAAGGTTGCAGTTGATAAAGCAATCACACAATTTACTGGGCATAGTACCATATAAAAATATAAACTCTTAAAACCAATAAAGAGAGGTTGCATGTGGTGTATGAGGTGATAGCCATAATGATTGTGTATAACTTATGAAAATTGTATGCAGGCAAATAATCAAATCCTGATTCTTGCTTACCCCTTGGTACTCATGCTTTGCAGTCAGTAGTTTTACCATATCTTGCAACACATTATTTTCAAGTCTATAGTTAGCAAATGAGTATAAGCAAATAAATTATAACTCTGTGGGACAATAAATATAACAAGATAGCATAACTGGTGGACATGAAGAATATAAACATCACTGGTGTATGCAAAAAATATAAAATAAGATAAAACTCATTTTATCATTGATACAGACAGTTGCCTACAATTTTTAGTTTTAGACAGACAAAAAGCCCATTGCTATGATGATAAATGCATATTCACCTTCTGAAAATGATTTATTTTGTATTTTTATTAGGATGAATCTTTTTCTTATAGACACCCTGAAATTTGTTAACTTTTTGGGGTAGAAGATTAAAAATAAATTCTTATGCAATTAGTTTTGTAGATTCTGAATCTATGAATTATCTCAGATAAGAAGTACTATATATGATTAGAATGAGAATTTTGAAGGAATATAAAGAAATTATCAATAAAGCTGTAATTTAAATTTAATTAATGATAAATTAGAAATTATGTACAAACAATAAAGTAATAATTATATCAGATGTTGAAATTTCCTTTTTTCCTTATTTTTTTGCTGGTAATCACCATTTGTCTTAGCCTTATTGTTTTCCATCCTCTTCTAGTTTCTATCAATGTAAAGTTTTTTGCTCTAACATTATTAAAATTTGAAGTTATTGTGAAAATTGTGTCTCAAGTCAATTTTTTTAAAAATTCAATATGCTGCCAAAAACTTAAAGTAGTTTTAAATTATAATCAAGTAATTAGTATGTAAAAATAATCAAAAATATTTTAAAACAAGCAAAAAAAATCATATTTGTATATATCAAAATTTTTGCATGAAAATGAGACCAGAAAAAGTAAACATGCAGAAGGCATTTTCTTTTGTGTCAAACACCTAAATCAATTTAGATCTAAAATGAATATTCATAACATACTGTTCTTTTTTAGATTTTCTTCACATAAAATGTCCATAAAAACATTATGGGAAATCTTATAAAAAAATGGAGATCATTAACACGTATGATAATGTTAATAGGGTATTTTAAAATTGCAGAACATCTATACTGTTTTGAAATAAAGAGGAAATATTTTGTAATGATAAAAAGAGCAAGAAAATTAAAGAATATCTAGATATTTTGTTATAAAATAAAACAAAATTATTAAAATGAAGAAAATCTTTAGCACTTGTCAATTGGATAGCCTGAGAATTGTTGTTCTTTTTACGTGTAGTAATCATTTTTTAATATTTATATGAAAGCTTTTTTAATATTTTCATGTCATAGTTAAAACTTTATTTGATAATATAAATATAACAAATTTTGATTTTTTTATATATGAAGTGTGTGTAAATCGTTTTAAAAACTATTTAAATTTTAATAACAACATATTGCATTAAATAATTGTGTTAAAGTAAATAGTGATTTTAATACTAATAATTTTAAAAAGTCAGTTTTATTTATCTTTTTTTGATTAGAAAACACAATGTCATATCTGTTAATCAGAATGATTTGGAGAAAAATATTTTGGGAGGGGGAGATAATTTTTGTGGGCATTTGAAAATAGATATTCAGATTAATTTTTTAGTACATTTATTAAAGAAAATGCATTTATTAATTATGTTTCTATAATTATAATTTTTGAAATGAAATTAGAAAGTAAAAAGTATATTTGAAGCATTTTTATAAATATATATACGCCTGGATTTTTTTTCCTCTGGATTTTTTAAATGCGATTTTGAAGTTATGTAATTCATGTTTCTCCTTAATATCTTTTTATGCAGTTTTCACTATAAAGAAGTTCATATTTTATTTAAAATTGGGATTTCCCTGTTTTATGTACACACATTAAATTTTATATACTTTAAATGCCGGTTGGATAAAGGTTTGACAATAAATTTAAATACTGTAGAAGATTTAAAAAAAGATAATGAAACACAAGTGGAACCTGTTCATTTCACAGCAAAAATGATTTGAGAAAGTCTTCAACTTTCTAATCAATTGGAAAATCATTTTCTTGTTAATGACACAAATTATGAACTAAATTATAAGGAGATCTAAATAGTTGTATGTCTGTGTTATGTATATGTATGTTTATATTTTCTTTTATACACATATATACATGGATAAACTTTTAGACAGAAAAATGTTACAAGCAAAAATATTTAATAACTTTTAACCCACTTATACTTCAAATGACAGAGAAATGTCTTTTGGCCAATTCACCCCCTCATGAATTTTTCCATAAGTATTATACATTAAAATTGTAAAATGGTATACTTTATTATAATACATTTTTTCACCAAAAATGCCATGCTAAAAAGTGGGAATTCAAAATTTCCACTCTACAATAGACATTAGTCCCACCCTGTCATGATCAGCCATTATGTGTTGTCAAGGATGTTAAATGTTTGGCACTTTACAACATTAAAATTTCCAATGTTGCAAAAACATGTTTATTTGCAAATGTATTATGGTTTTAGATATTTTTTAAAAATAATTTACACTATATTTATTAGATATCAACAAATATAAATTATTAATAACTTATTTTGACTTGAAATACTTTATTTTCAAAAATATAACATTATATTAGTAGCTAATGTAAATATGGCTTGAATCAAATTTGGAGACTTGCTATGACATAAACAATCTACTTATATTTTCTTGAAAGAAAATAATTGCAATTTTGCAATAATTATTTTAAAAAATTAAACTTTTAAAACATAATTTGTTAGATATTAGAGAAATAAATAATTGTTCATTCAAGGTTTTAAAAATATTCAGAAACAAAAAGATTTTGTTGATTTTATAAACTGAAAATAATATTTCTAGAAACAATCACATATAACATCTTTGTTTTGATTATGGTCTCATTTTTTAAATATTTACAGAAATAAAATGTAAACATTTAAAATTTATTTAAGTAGTAAACAAGAATATATATCAAAGGAAGTCAAATTTGTTATTTTCTGATAAATAATAATCATTTTATCATATATTTTATGTTGACATAAACTGAAAATAATTTTTCTAAAAACGATGATGTATAAAGTCTTTGTTTTGATTACATCTTCATTTTATTAATATTTACAGAAACAAAATGTGAATATTCAAAATTAATTTCAGTAGTAAACAAGAATATCTATCAAATGAAGTCAAATTTGTTATTTTCTGATAAGTAATAATCATTTTATCATATATTTTGCATTGACATGTGAGACAAACAAAATGTCAGAAATAGCAAAATTTGGTAGAGTTAATTTCTACTTAAAAATAATATATCTTTAAAAGTTTTTAAATATTTTTACTTGTAACTTTTTTCTGTCTAAAAGTTTCTCCATGTGTATATGTGTATAAAAGAAAAATTAACCATTAGTCATTATTAACACACTCATGGAAGCATGTTATATATATAGTTGCACTTTTGGAAGTGCATTCTCTAACATCTAGACATAACAGTCTGATATTGAGCTTCATAAACAATTAGTAAAATCATCATCTCATAATTTAATTACCAATTATATTGTCAACAAAAAATCATTAACACAGCATGAAACTGAAGTTGATCCTAATTATATTTCTTCTTGTGATGAATCTGATGTCTTACTAGTTCACAAATGAACCGCATATTATCAAATAGTGATAATGATTAAAATATTATGAAAAAATGTAAAATAAATTACACATAAAAACATATTGTTTTGAATAAAATTAAATAGTTAATAAAAAAAGTAAAAAAAAATTTGTTTGTGGCAATTTTTTCAAATATTTGAAATTATTTATTAGTTATACTTTATTTCTCTTTTTAAATGTGAATTTTAAAGTAATTTGACCTTGTTGCTTTGCTTTTAAGTGATTTTTGAAAATTTTGGAACATATCCCACATTTTTCAAGGTAAGTTACATCTATTTTTGTGTGATTTTTTTAATGCTGGTTTTTTTGTACAACCTATCTAGTGCATAAAAGACCCAGATGTATATGTAATTAGATGAAATTTGAATCCAGACTTTAATGCTCCTTTTAATTCATTCTATCTTATTCAATTAATACCTATGACTGCATACATGGAAAAAAGATTAATGATATCCAATGTACATATTTCATGCTGAACCAGCACTCATTAGTTGGTCCAGATCATCATCTCCCACATACATATATAATCAGTGCTCAGTTTGTATTAATACAGCAAATTTTCAATACTGATTATATATGTGGGTGTGAGATAATGGTCTGAACCAACAGTTGAGTACTGGCTCAGCTTGCAATATGTATATTGGAATTCATTTTTCTTTTTCATATTTATGTGGTCATGTATATTGATTGATGAAATGGATGACTAAAGGGAGCTTAAAAGTCTGGGTTAAAATCCCTCTAATTACATCCAGTTTACTAGTATATATAATATTCTTGTATTAAAATTATATATATATATATATATATATATATATATATATATATTCTAACCTTGCCCTCGTGCATGATCACTTCCAGATAATATATGATATGAAATAAAATGGGTTCTATCTCAGTTAATAATTAATAACTAAAATATTCAGCATTAAAATTAAAATATTTCACTAGCTCAAATTTAAGATACGAATAAGATTCAGTTTATAAAATAAATTAAATAAATATTTAATATTTTCATGAGACTTGAAGTGAAAATACAGGTGACAAGATAGATTACATTGAGCAAATATCCCACAGGATACTACCTCAATGGCATAAGAACACTATCCCCCTTTATTACTATTTTAAATAACAAACTCATAGTATTCTTACGACTTTAATAACTTCTACTCACTAAGATTAAACTAATAATTAAATCTTAATCTTCTATTTAATAATAATCTAGCTCAAATAAAATAATCTCAGGTTCATAAAGTTTATTCTAAGTTAATAAAAAATATGGTAGTAAAATATGAGAAGGGATTTTATGTCATAATCTATTACACTGAAACTAATAATAATAAATAACAGTAATAATATTCTTCATTGTTTAACTAATTCTGTATATCTTTTCTTTTTACTATAATTTTACTACCACAATAAAATAATGAAATAATATAATATAATCTTATATCTTCATGTAATGATATAATAAAAATGTGGTAGCATTTTAATAATCTGACAAACAAAATATGTGTGGCAACTGATAGCATATAAGTTAATATAATATTGTGATAACTGATTTATGACCAATAAAATAATGTAAGATTATGATTATTTAATTATAATGAATACCAATAAAATATTTAAAATTCTTAAAATAATTCTCTATTTATCTTTTGTGCAAAATTATATATTTGTTTCAATTATTATGCATATATCGTGATTTCATGCAGCGATGTGGAGAAATAAATAACTCGGACACAAAATTTTTGAAATAACAAAATTTAACAAAGTTTATTACTAACAACAAATAAATAAACAATTTATTTACACTATTTACAGTGGATATCCTTAACTTTTTTACTTTACAGTTTGATCTACCGGGTTATAAAAAATAATAATTTATATTTCAATTATATCTTTATTTAGATTTAGGACAAAAAAAAATGTTACTATTTGGTTTCTCATTATGATTAACTTATTACAAATATATTTATCTACTTTATTAGCAACAGCATTTTATCCTTAATATTATTAAACTATCTTATTTTAAAAAATTCATACTTAGAAAAACATTCTATAGAAAACAAAATTTTATAATGAGTATGGACTTCTCAAAATATTAAAAAAAAATTTCATCTTGCAAAGTCAAAGATGTTACACAAAATATTATCCAAAAATTCAGTACTAGATTTTAGTATTTATCACACAATGTTTACTAATCATAATATATTCTTCTTTAAGCCTTACTTTAGTATAATATAAGTGTAATCATTAATATATTTCTGTTAATCAATAAACAAAAAAAATATACTATGCATATTGTTTACATAATTTACTTTGTACTATTGTATTTTAAAATATATGCAATACTTATTTTTCTCTTAAAAAAAATAATACTAAAGCATTTAAAATTATTATCACTTTAAAGAAAATATCTTTGTTTAGATACTTTATTTTAAAAAAGTTTATATTTCATTTCCGAAATAAAATTCAAAATATATTCGATGATTCTTTTCTTTCCTTAGGATACTTTGGATCTTCAATTTTAAGTTATAATATTCTGCTCCTTATAAGCAAATAAACTAATCTTATCCAAAAACGATAGCATAACCTTAGTCCTAAATTATTTATCATTTCTTTTAAAATACCTTACTAAACAATGCAGTTACATGAAATAAAGATAGCGAAAACAAATGCATAGGATTAAGGAAGAAAGGTAGAGTATTACTCTTAACATATCTCAAAATCATGGTACAGTGCGAAGAGGTATGACATTTACTTGCCTAATATCCTCTAGTACAGGGACGATGTTAAAGCTATTTCTTCAGCTTTATTAGAACATCAAATATTTAAATAATTATAAACACTGTCCAAATAAAATGTGTATCAGTCACAGGGCTATGTTAACTATGCTGATAACCACATAAAGACTAAATATTATTTCCATACCTTATAACATCCTATTTCTTAAAACATCATCTTGGTTTCCTGTTCACTAAGTACTTCCAAGCCACTATCTCAACATTATTTCTCAAGATTTTCCACATCTTACATCGATAAATAACTATCTGCATTTACAAAACAATAAATAAAATTCATTAATAGTTAAACAATCTTACGATTCCATAAGAAAAGTTGCTTACTTCATTGCTCTGTATGTTTAATCATATACAATCTACTTAGGCAATATTTGAATATCCTAACATGAAAATTTTAAAAGAATCACATAATTATTTGTTATGATGGATTATATCACTAATAAAAAAAAAATAAAAAAAATTGTCGTATGCATATTTTCAAATCAATCCTATCTCATAATGTTTTTTAAAATGTTGTATAAAAATGTGTTTACATTTATAATAAAAAAAAACTTTTACACTTCATCCTTACAATTCATAGATGATCTAAAAAAACAAAAAAAAAACATACATTATAAATTATCAATAGTTATTATTATTACCAATAACCTTTATCTAGTCATCGTGTTCAGTAGGCTTCCTTTGTCCACTTGAGCATTGCAGATATAAAAAAAATTCACACTCATACACTTTATATTAAAATATTTTTAGCTAAATTATTAGATTGTTATATTATAAAATTTTAATATTAATAAATTAATGTTTTTATGTTTTTCCTAATCTTATATAAAAATTTAAATTTAAATTAGGTTAACAAAATAAAAGGAATCAAAACTATATTTACATATTTTCTTGACAATAGTTCCTGATAAGTCCAAAATGTTTATTATTTTCTCTAGAGTTTTTTAAAAACATTCTCCTCTAAGTGCGTTAAAGTTTAAAATAAAAATAAAATTTATAGAAAATAATCCTTGGTTTTAGTATTTAGGATGATAATTATTAAATCATAATATTAATTAATCCCGTGAAGCTTCTTAATCTTCTCTACCAATATTCTCTGCGTATCCAATGCATCAATCCATCTAATTTAACTTTAAAATATTCTATAAACTTTTAAGTACTATTTGTATTTCCATGGATCCATCTTTTATTCAACTATGTGTTCACTTTTTTTATATATGTTTCCTTCTTGATACATTTAAACTTTCGTTTGATATTTTTATATATCTCTTTTAAAATAGAAAAAAATGTCACCTTCAGAAAGGATATAACATTTTACTCCTTTGAATATCATATTATATAAAATGATTCATGAAATATACAATTGTCTTATTACTATTTAAAAAATAAATCTTGGATAGGCTTATAAATAATAATGTATCTCCAATTTTTTCATTAGACTCCGTATGATGTCCAAGCTGTGGTTTTTTATGTACCCAAAACAGGTTTTCAGTGAAATATTAATAAAGCTGTATTAATAAATATTCCAAACATTTTTTCAGTATTACAATTTCTATCCATTTTATTCCACAGTATATCCATTTTTTTTATTGCGAAGTTTAGGTTAAATTTTTAGATAAAATACTACTGATAAAGGAACTTTAAAAAATTTAACAAAGCATGTTAAATGAAATTATTAAAATATTTTTTAGTTTACACTCTCTTTTTTGCAAGTTACTTTTAAAATATTACTTAGTTTTTGCAAATAAATTATGAGAGAGCGCTAAAATTGACTAAAATAATAATTTTAAAATACTATCTTTTTGATAGCTATAATTTACTTTTCTCTTGTTTCAATACATTATTAATCTCCCCCTATACCCCCGTGCAATTCATATTTATAATCTGTAAGAATACCTATTTCTATTGGTTAATTCTTACTTTAGCTTGAGAACAAACTTACATATTTCCAATTTCAAGTAGAATTGAATTTCAAAATTAGAAATTATGAAGTAATAAAATTTAAAAAATATTATTTAAAATATTACTTTTGAATCAATTATTTTATTAAAATTATTTAAACATTTAAAATAACTTTTAAAATAACCTTAATAACCTATTCCATTTAACTATTTTTATTTAAACAAAATATTTAATTTTTATTATATCTGTATTCGTCTTTATTACATTACTTAAATTGATAAAAAAATCAAGTCAGATGACCTAATTTTAATAAAGCTCCTATTTACAAATGTTATATATAGAGTAAGTTAAAAACAAACTCTTATGAAGCTTCAAAAATACCCTCAACCTCAGACCGTGGTTTCTGCCTCTAGCGTCATCAGTGAGGTGCTAGGAAATAAAAATACTAGAACTAGTCCAACATTTTATCAATGCCTAACTATTGAGAAGAAAATCTGAAACTTTCAGACATTTAAATGTCCAAAAATTTAATTTTAGTTTTTTGCTATTAATGCTTTGGCGATTTTATATTGCTAGAGCTATTAATATATGGTGTATCTGAACTTACTTCAGTCCCATACTGCTATTTGAGTTAGATAGCTGGATTTTTGGACATTTAAATGTCTGAAAGTTTCAGATTTTCTTCTCAATAGTTAGGCATTGATAAAATGCTGGACTAGTTTTAGTATTTTTGTTCCCTAGCACCTCACTGATGACGCTAGAGGCAGAAACCGCGGTCTGAGGTTGAGGGTATTTTTGAAGCTTCATAAGAGTTTGTTTTTAACTTACTCTATATATAACATTTGTAAATAGGAGCTTTATTAAAATTAGGTCATCTGACTTGATTTTTTTATCAATTTAATTTTAGTTTTTTGCTATTAATGCTTTGGCGATTTTATATTGCTAGAGCTATTAATATATGGTGTATCTGAACTTACTTCAGTCCCATACTGCTATTTGAGTTAGATAGCTGGATTTTTGGACATTTAAATGTCTGAAAGTGTCAGATTTTCTTCTCAATAGTTAGGCATTGATAAAATGCTGGACTAGTTCTAGTATTTTTATTTCCTAGCACCTCAAAGATGACGCTAGAGGCAGAAACCACAGTCTGAGGTTGAGGGTATTTTTGAAGCTTCATAAGAGTTTGTTTTTAACTTACTCTATATATAACATTTGTAAATAGGAGCTTTATTAAAATTAGGTCATCTGACTTGATTTTTTTATCAATTTAATTTTATTTTTTTGCTATTAATGCTTTGGCAATTTTATATTGCTAGAGCTATTAATATATGGTGTATCTGAACTTACTTCAGTCCCATACTGCTATTTGAGTTAGATAGCTGGATTTTTGGACATTTAAATGTCTGAAAGTTTCAGATTTTCTTCTCAATAGTTAGGCATTGATAAAATGCTGGACTACTTCTAGTATTTTTATTCCCTAGCACCTCACTGATGACGCTAGAAGCAGAAACCGCGGTCTGAGGTTGAGGGTATTTTTGAAGTTACATTACTTAAAATATTACATACGATAGTTAACTTAATATTTATTATTATTTGCTTTTATGATAGGCAATAATTCTATCCAATTCTATAATATAACTTTTAAAATATTTTAAACTTTGTTATTATTTCAAACAAGCGTGTGTATGAACATATATAGTATACAAGTCACATGATTAATAACTTTGACAGACGATTTTCAATCTATTCCTCTGCCCAGATTAATAAAATTGATACACTTATTATATTATATAAAATAATTATAAAAATTTGGAAGAATAATTTAGAAAATATAGAACTAGATATAATTTTCACCATCACAAAGTTTATTTTAAAATATACTATATTAATTTTGACTATTTAAATATGATTACAAATTTAAATACTTTATTTATTAACTTATCAGTTTTAAACTATTAAAATCGAATTTTTAAATATACTTTTAATATTTATAGCTGTGTTATTTAATATGGCCAGCTTTTACAACCATATGAAACAATATTTTAAACTTTACTTAACTACTTTTTAAATAATTCGCTATAATTTTATATACCACATATTTTCTTTAGCTTTAAATTATACTTTAAAAATATAATTGACTTAATACAATTACCATATTAAAAGAACATATTCTAAATTTAAAATTTTTAGTAATTGACTGTTATGAACTATTACCGACCTATAGAAAAGGGCACAATATATATATATATATATAAGTGTTGAACTAGTTTTTATCAGTAACAAAATGAATGCTTGTATATATAAACTTTAAAAAATGTAAATATAACAATTAATGTAATTATTACATATAATTAATTCTTAATAAATGTTAGTTTTAATAAAGTTTTAAAATGTTTACTTAAATATTTTTTTGTCAGATTGCATTAAACAAACAACAAAATAAATTAAAGATATCTAACAGAATAAAAAATAGTTCCTGCTAAAAAATAATATGCAAATAAAATTGTACAAGTAATTTTTTTTCTTAAGTGACTTCATTTCTTTTCATTTCTCATTGAAAATGTTATAAATTACAAATCAAATGAGAGTGTTAACAAACAAAAGTAATGCAGCCATGACATGACTTTGCATAAAACCTAAAGAAAAAGTTTAAAAGGCAGAATTTATTGATTTTACTAATAAAATTAATATGATAATTTTAGCCATTAAATCACATCATTGATTAAATATGTATCCAGAACTAATAATAATTTTCTATTATATAAATCTATTTATACAAAGTAGAAACTGGCCATATTCAAAGCAAGATTATCAATGGATATATATTTTTCAGAAATTTATAGATCTTTATATCATTGAGTAAATTTAAAGCACTGTGAATTTTTTTGTCATATATTCTTCTGTTTAAAGTGATTACTTTTCATTATGTTGTTAAATGTACATTAACATTTTATTACATTTTCCATCACCTTGTCTTGTTTTATTATTTTAAAATGTAGATTAACCCATTAGAAGTTTTGATTGTATAAGTTATTATGTACACATTATTTTTAATATCAGACCTATAAAACAATTCCAATTGTAGATTCTAAAAGTTATTATTTTATTAGTTCTTTAGATTACTTATTTAATACTTTTATGTTGCTAATGGTTATTTGGATTAAACTATCATCATTACTAGAATCTAATCTATATTCAGTATTATTCATATTTTGTTTATTCAATTGACAAGTTATTTGTATAAACTTCAATCCTCTTTGTATTAGGTTTAATCCTATCACTATATGAAGTGTATTAATAAACATATTGATTATGGATAAGGTAAAATGCCATAGGCTTATGACAACTTCTCACCAGTATAGATTGTATTACAATTATATGTATGTTTTTCTAATCAATGTACATATCTGACTAACTTAAAATTAAACATTAACCTTTTTTTTTACAGTTAACATATTTACGTACTTATTAATCAATCAAAGTTAGATGATTATCTAAGTTAAATATGGAATGTCAGATGAAAAAAAAATCAAAAACTTATTGGGGGGACATGAATTTTTTTTAAAAATCCTTTTGATCAAAGTATAGTTTATTTTTTTAAAAGAAGATAATGAACTTTCTACCATTTTAATGTTTAGATTTAGAAAGCTAATGATAGTAATAAATATTTACCTAAAATATTAAAAATGTATAACAACTCTATTAATCAAATTAAAAAATAATAATTTCTTATATAAGTTTGACAAACATGTATTTTTAATAATATATATTGATCATTCTGTCTACACAATAATATGAATGCAAATATTTTTTTTTTCATATGTCATAGCATCGACCAGGATGCGAGCCCACAACCGTCTGCAACCAACTACTTGCTTGCAAGCAGCTGCGATAACATCTTGGCTAACAATGCTTGACAATATTAATTTGTTAGACCAATAATTATTTCATTTCATAAAGGATTTTGAAGGTGGTTTGAGTAAAGCTTAATATGAGAGCATATTATATTTATTTTATTATTTATACTTTATGCTTATCATTATAGTATGTATCCTTTGTTAATTATCATCTGTGGTAATCAAGGATATTTTGCTTATTAGTAATTATTAAATGAAGTTCTGAATATTTTAAAAAATAAACTTTTAATTTTTTTATTAATATTTTTTTCTCAATTTTATTTTATTCTTTTTATTTTTTGCTAAATAAGGTATTGATAAGTATATCATGGTTAAGTCCACTAATGTTAATCACCAAATTATTATTTCATTAGCCAATAAAATGAGATATTTCTTTTATAAATCATTGGTTGTTAACGTAATAATAAATTCAGACATCAAAAATTTATGAGCATGAAATTTAATTGCATTTCAAATATACAGCAATGATAATGTAGTTTTAATATTAATCTACTTTCTAAAATAAGGTCACTATGTCTTGTTTTTAATACAATTATTAATAATTATGCTTTTTTGGAGACCTTTGAAGAAAGTTGTGACAGATGTTCAAGTTTTCTTTGTTTTCTTGTGCTATCTGTAGGTATATTTATCCAGTTTTGCATTAATTTTGATGGCATAAACTATATTGATTTATTAGTTCAAAAGAAAATCTAAAAAAGGCAGAAGTCTATGGCCAAAATAAACATCAAAATGGTATGAAAGGTGTTTACTAGAACTCTGATTGGTACAGAGCATTTGCAAATATAATTGTACATTCAATACTATGGTTTTTAACTTTCAACAAAAGAATTGCATTATTTTTATAGTTTATTTAAATATTTATAAATATTTTTATGTAATATTTGTTTAGCATTTATTTAAAATAAAGTATACATTATTATAAATTGATTTTAATGAAAATATTTTATTTTAAAAACATAAGTTAACATATTTGACCACAATGGTAAACAAAAATCTATAGCTATAAAATTGTTAATATTTTTTGACACATTTTTCTATAATGTTTGTAATATTTTAACAACTAAAAACTAAATAGAAATGATTTCATCTTTTTACATATGCACCTATATAATATAATTAAAGATAAGTTGGTCACTCTTATCTTTCTAAAGTCTCTATCCTGTGTTTGGGTTTGAGAGTTTCCCTGTACTCAACCCAGCATTGAGCTTATATAAATTATTACAGGATGTATGTGAAAAGGTAAAATTATTTCTATTTAATTACATACATCCTATGCACTTGACATATACATTTTAGTATTAAAAATTAAAAATGTAATTTTAAATTTTAGATCAGAGTTTTATGATGTTTTCATATTTAAAAAATAAAATTTAATTAATAAAGATTTTATAAATGATTTTTTTTCACTGCTGAAGTGTTTTTACATTAATCAATCAAAATAAAGTTTATTGTTCTCATTAGTTTTTATTATTATTGTTCCTATATTTGCAAAGTTTAAATATGATTTTTTAAGATTGTTTTTCATTTGCAATCTTACATTTCTAACAAATCAATTTCAATTTATAAATTGTAATACAAAATAAAGGTTTAATATTAAATCAAATTTTGAATAATTATAAAAACTGCTGCCAATGAAAACAATGCAAATGTTTCTGCCAGGTAAATTGGCAAAGTCCATATATTTACTAAACATAAATATAAAGACATATGGAGTAATATCATATTTTGTTAGCTGATAAAATAACAATTTGAGCATTAACATTAGTGAGACTTTGAAATGCTGAACATAATAGATGAATTAGTAATTATTTTAAATTATATGATATTTATATATTTAAAATGGTTTGGTTATTTCTTATTTAATTGAGACTTACGTGCTCTGCTATGGAAACAAAGTAATGCAAAAATTGTATTATTATTGTTGTTATTAGAGGGAATTTAAACACAGACTTTTAAGATCCATTCAGCTATCCACTCTATCTTATGATCACATACACATGAAAAAGACAAATTATCTCCAATATATGTATTTCATGTTGGTCCAGATCATCATCTCCCACACATATATCTATATATAATCATTGCTCACTTTATATTAAGATAGCAATTCTTCAAACTTTAAAGGACAGACTTCAATCTTCTCCTCCCTCCAAGTCTTCAGTCATCCATATTATTGAAAATCTGGTGATGGAATGTTCAATGCCTTAGTTGATGTTAGTATTATCATACCTATGTTTACTTTAAGTCACACTAACCCTCTTATATAGGATAATATTATGTCAATTTAAATATACAAATGAGGGATGGGCAGAATTCAGGTTAAATTCACACATTATTAATGTTGAATATTTGAAATACAATTAAATTATATTTTCACAAATGGCTGATGTTTCAATGTGTCAGTTTATTTACAATATAATAGTACAAAAAATATTTTATTGATTAATAACAATTTGGATTTTAATTATAGGAAATTTGAGCACAGATGTTCAAGTTTCCTTCAGCTATTCATTTTATTTCATACATGTGATACACATGACCAAACATATGTGAAAAATATAAATAATCTCCAATATACATATTTCATTTTGAACAAGCACTCATCAGTTAGTTCAGATCATCATCTCCCATACACATATATAATGAGT
>JAQFVV010013276.1:0-165000 GCA_028023455.1 Epiperipatus broadwayi
AATAAAATTTTGTAGATTACTAACATATTGAGTCTTTAAAAATATTTTGTCACCTTCTTTAAAGTTGATAATTTGACTTGAAGTTTTTTTGTGATGTTTTTGAGCCATTGGTATCATTCTTTCTAAAGATTATTTTCTATCCTTTTAAATGTTTTTGGTTAAATTAAGGATTGGTAGTTTATAATATTTAAATAACATTGGTATATTTTATTGTAATTGCAATTTAATGGGTGTGAATCCAGTGGATTTGTTACCACTCCAATTTATATATAATTTACCATATCTAGTTTGTGCTTTAAACCACATCTTGTGATTATCTTTCAAATAAGTTCTAAACAAATGTCCAAGTTCTAGCATTACACGCTCACTTGTGTTTGATTGAGGATTTCTTATAGAAGTAAGCACATTTTTATTTGATCTTTATTTACCCATCTATTTCATTCTTTGGATAGGGAAATGGTGTGCAATGATCGTTAAGCTCATCATAGGTTTCACTATTCTTTCAAAATGGAGGGGGTTTACTACTTTAGTAGGCAGAATTAGCTTGGGGTATTGGATAAGCAGACACAAATTTAGAAAAGAGATCATAGGCTACTACTATTTTTTTTATTAAATGGGCTGGTAAAGGTCCATAGTATTCTATAGCTAAGCTCTCATTTTGGTCTTTTTGAAATATTGGGATTCATTGAACTAACATAATTTTAGCTCCCAAACATATTTGATAATTTTGAAATTCATTCAAAATATCTTTATGCATATTAGGCCAATAAAAACCAATTCTTTATTGTTTGTTCAGTTTTATAGACACCATAATGTCCATATAAACAATTAATGTATTGCGTATGAGTAGGTTTTTTTAAAATTTCAGGTATTACTACCCTCCACTCATTTAAATTATCTTTAATTTTATATATTACGACCTATATTATCTATCTCATATAATTGAAGATTACACTGGCTGTATACATAATTTCCTATTTATTTAATGTTTTAATAATCAGCATTAATTTTTATCTTGATTTTGTAAATTATGGATATTTATTTAAAAATGGTTCTGTACATTTTCATTAACTATCAAGTCAACATTCATAATGTAGGTATTAGCTACCGATAATGTAATTGTTTTTTATTTACATTGCTTTCAACATAGTGCATCAGCTACAACATTCTCGGATCCTTAACAATATTTAAATGTATAATTAAATTTTTGTAATAACAGACATCATCTCACTAATTGAGAATTAGTCAAGTAGCTGTGATTCAAGAATTCAAGGTTTTTATGATCAGTTATCACTATCACCTCTGATATGATAAGCGTCTATCGAAACTTTCGAAAAGCTCACCCTATTGCTAGTGCTTCTTTCTCTGTAACTGTATAATTCAATTCAGGATTCTTTAATAAATGGGTAATACAAAAGAGGACTCACTCTTTGGCCATCCCCTCTGGATTTGAGATAAAGTTACCCATAATCCATAACCACTGATATATGTTTGTAAGATAAATAGTTTGCTAAAATCAGGAAAAGCTAATATAGTTTCTTTTAAAAAATCCAGCTTTGATTTTTAGCAAATGCATCATCTTGTTTCTCAGACCATTTCTATTTCTCATTTTTTTCTAATGAGTTTTAATAATCGGTTCCGATATAACAAATTTTTTTTGGTAAAAACGAATATAAAAATTACATATTCCTAAAAATGACCTTATTAGTTTTTTTATTTGTGGGTTTAGGGAAATTCTGTATAGCACTAATCTTATCTGGATGAGGTTTAATTTCATTATGACCAACAATATGACCTAAGATCACTTCATTAGATAACAAAATGCTTTTCTAAAATTGATTTTTATTTCTTTGTCAGAACACTCTTTAAATAACATTAGGGTAGTTTTATAATAGCATGTTGAAACAACCTGAAAGCATTATTTCTATAATAGTGCACATAAATATGCTGTTCAGGCAGCCTCCACTATCAAACGTTTTATTTCTAATGGGTAAGCCTAGAAATAGTCTGTTGTACATGGTAGCTGTATCTATTTCTATGTTATTGCAGAGAAACATGATGTTTCATCTGCCGCAGACGCTATCATGTCAGCTTACAGCTCAGATTTGTGTTACACATTTTTGATGTGCGATCACATTTCACTTTTGGGTACAGTAGTTTGTTAGGGACTTAAAATTCCGAATGTCAAAACTATTTTAACATTTATTAAGACCTTCTCCTCCTCTATATCCCATGTTTTATGAATGTCTACTAACAATTATGAGCTTAGTCTCATGCCTCCGTAGCCCAAACTTTCTACTCAAAAAATTCGGCAAATGTGGGTGCAAGCACAATTTTGATCAAATCACACTCTAAATCACATTTCTGTGAGAGCAACTGTGAGCTTAATAAAATGGCTGAAATAGTAAAGTTTCCTAATGTTAAAGTTCTCTGACTGTGGGAAGAGTTATCACACAAAAGAGCTTGAAGCTGCATTTGTGCTGTTCCTGAAGAGCCAAAAAAGTTGATTTTAATAGCCGTATATATTTGTTTTTGTAATTACCATAAAAGTTAGACAATGTTCGAGTTGTGTTTCGTTTTGCTAAGTATTGTAATTCTTTCTTCTAAAAAAGTTTCACTTTTTGTTGTAAATGTTATCGTTAAATGGAAATATATTTATTTAAAATTAAAAAAACAACAACGTTGATTTCGTAGAATACCAAACCGAAAATATAAGTAATGAAAAGAATAAAAAGTAACTACTTTTTAAAATTAGTTTTGATTTATGTATTTTTTAAAAAAAATTGATTTGATATTACTTTTGTATGTGATAAACAACAACAACAAAAAAAAACCCAGCCCGAAAATATAAGTAATGAAAAGAATAAAAATTAAGTACGTTTTTAAATTCATTTTGATTTATGCATTTTTTTAAAAAAAATATTTGATAGTACTTTTAAATGTCATAAACAAACCAAAAAATAAAAACCCTAGACCCAGAAACATTATATTTATCTTTGTTTACAAACAAACCATGCCCTCAAGCGGTTTCAACAAGCTATTATAAAACTACCCCTTAAAATTGATTTTTATTCCTTTGTCCGAACACTCTTTAAAAAAAACATTTTTATATGTTGAAGATGTCTTCTATTGTAGATGATGCAATTATAACATCATCTACATGTAATGTTACAATCTTTTTCATATTAGGAGATAAGGTTTTATTCAAGCATCTAATTAGGGCAGCATTACTACTAATCAATCCAAATGACATCCTATTAAATCGGTAAGTAAATCCTTCATATCGAAACGTTGTATATTGGTGATCTTTGGGATGAAGTTCTATTTGCCAATAGCTTGAAATCAAATCGAAAATAGAAAATACTTTGTTTCCTAATCTCACAATATCTGCTTTCAGATTTTCCATCTTTGTATCCATCATTTTCATCTTGGTATCCATATTTTTAGATAAATCTACTTTCAGATTTTCCATCTAAGCATCCATATTTTCCATCTTGGTATCCAAATTTGCAATAAAATGTGCTTTTAGATTTGCATTTAAATTTTCCATCATTTGTTGCATCATTAACATCACTGATTTTATTTTCTATAGGTTTGTCAGTAATATCCATAGTTTCTGGAACATGAATATTTAATAGAGAATTACCGTCAGACACATCTGTATTTATTTGTTCATTGATACTAAAAATAACATCATTAGTTTTATTTGAAAAAAGTACCCCAGTTTGCATTTTTATATTTCTATCAGTATTAGAAGAAAATATTTTATGCTTACTTCTTGTAATCATAAATCTAACTTTATTTTAACTATAAATTTACTTATACGATAATATATCATTTATCATAGGATATTAATGTGATGCCTTTTTCATTACAAAGAATATATATGCTCCTACTCTAATGTCTAATTTTAAAATTATAATTTTAAGCAAGTGAACTATTTATTTAAATTTTAACTATTTAATTTTCAAAGCCTCCATTATTTTATTATTTACTATTTTACAATACATTCTTTAAAAATAAGTAATTTCATATATGAGATTATTATTAATAATTTTTATCCCTCAAATTTTTATATGGCTATGCGAACAATATAGAATCTATGATACAATGCTATAATAACATGGAATCTATGATTCAAAGCCTCAGTTGTTGCACCATATAAAATGGTACAACACTTTCAATGAGATAAGTTAAGACAGTCACATTTCGCTATAGTCAGATTTAAGGTCTTCATATAGGATGCCATGAATGATGTGAATTAATTTTAATATAAAACTATATCTGTTCCAAATACATAACTTATTGTTAATAAATTATTGTATCTAAACCACCTCAAATTATTTTTTACCTTAATTGATTTAACTGTTATGCTCAGATTTTAAACTCAGGGAAGTTTAAAAACTGACTCTCTTGAGGGGTTCCTTTCAGTTTACTGGAGTAATAATAATAAACCTCATTATTTCTTTAAAATGGGCTTTGTGAAGTTAATATAATAATCAATAAAGATTATTACATTAAATGCTTGTTCTTATCTTATAAAATCAACTAATTAAATAATACAAATTAAAGATTTTATTTAGCTTAATATAAAACATAAAAAAATATTTATTTAACAAATAAATAACTTAATTTTTTTAACTTATATATATATATTTGTATATAATGTTTTCATCCATTAAAATGATTATACATAATATTTTTATTAATATAAAAAAATATATTTCATGCCAAAGTTAGTCATTTATTCACTTGGATTAGTACAAACAAAGTAGTGTCATGTCATAAAAAATGTAAATTGGAAAATCATTTAATTTCTTATCTCTAAGTTCATTCTATCCATTTTATATATTAATATGCCTTTCCCATGTTAATATTTCTTATCCCATATCTAAATTCATATTAAATATAAAATAAAAAAAATCTTTTAAATTATTAATCTTCTCTTCTTATTAATTTTTTTAAAGAAATGATTTCAATGATAAAGAAAATGAAATTAATGTTTCCCAATTATAATTTTTAAAAATTAAATGGTATTTATAAAAGTTAACACAATAGTCCAAGATATTCCTGGATTTCGCAAATGAAAATATTTTGAAGATAAAATTGTTAATTCCTTAGTTGTTATGCACTGCATGCAAATAATATCTTCTCTTATACACAATTTCTTTATTGACAATTATAATTATATTTAGAATATATAGATTATATATGATTTTAAAGGCATTTGGCAAAAATTGTTATTCATATATATATATATATATATATATATATATATATATATATATATAGAGAGAGAGAGAGAGAGGGAGATTTGACTAGACAAAAGCATTTTATATATTGTACAATAAAATTGGGGTCGTTCTCACTTTGCATTTTTCTTATAATTTAAAGTTCAGTCATTTAATTTACTTCAAGTTTTTATAAAAATGTTCTTTTTAAAACGATCTTGATATTTCAAACTCCAACTAGAACGATCTTTATGGAATATGAAAATATATTCAAATTATTTCAAGAAATATTAGAAATTTCTTCTAATAATTATAAAATCATTTAAAATATAGATTTTATTTTATACACTATTCTTTTAAATCGAACACAGTATATGGCTTTGTGAGAATATTGTGTAAAAAAATGGAATATTTAATGTTCTGCTTTTCTAAGCAAAAAAATATTTGATATATATATATATAGTTGCATGAGCATTCTAAAGCATATCATATATATTGTGACATTACAATTCTATAATAAATCATTCGATAAACTGAATGTGAACTTAGAGGTCATGACCTTGTCAATTGTCTTTATTAATGAATTAATATCTCAACAATGGGTTTTTTTATGTACCAATGTTTTTTCATTTGAACGAATGAAAAGTACTAATTTACTATATTACATATTTTATTTTCATAACTAGAATATAAATAAAAATGTAATGTATAATATTGATTATATGCATGTGTGAGTAATATATATATATATATACTCCTACAATATATATATATATTGTAACAGTATGAAAAGTGCTAATGCTTGTATTTATGGTCAATAGATGGCATTTTACCAAAAACACCGTCAAAGCGTATGTTTGTTTACATAAACATCAGAGTAAGCATTCATTATCTTTATCATTAGATCCACCTTCAGATCATGATTTCAAGCTATTTGCTATCATCAGTGAAGGAATATCAATAAGAAACTAGATCTAAACACTAACTCTGAGCGTTTATAAAACAATTCCTATTCAGCTTGCAAGCATGAATTTTTTAGACATCGTAATGTCTTCAAACTCAGCATAGCAAGCCAGAAAGCTATATGGGTCTGATATCAGTTCATTATCACCACATAGTAAAAGCCTCTGCAATATATATCGTTGCAAGAAAACCTCAAACGTACATTTATAAAAAACAAAAAAACAAGTTTAAACTTGCTAACACTTGTATTTATGATCAATAGATGGCGTTTTACCAAAAACACCATCAAAGCATATGTTTGTTTACATAAATGTCAGAGTAAGCATTCACTATCTCTATTGTTAGATCTATCTTCAGATCATCATTTCAAGCTATTTGCTATCATCAGTGAAGGAATAGGAATATGAAACTAGATCTAAACACTAACTCTGAGCGTTTATGAAACAATTTATTTTCAGCTTGCAAGCATGAATTTTTTAGACATCATAATGTCTTCAAACTCAGCACAGCAATCCAGATAGCTATATGGGTCTGATATCAGTTCAGTATCACCACATAGTAGAAGCCTCTGCAATATATATCATTGCAAGAAAACCTCAAAGGTACATTTATGAAAAACAAAAAACAAGTTTAAACTTGCTAACACTATCTTGCATTGGTGGTCGAGAGGTCAGCACAACAGCCTTGCACTAGCAGGAAGTTGACCGGGTTTCAGGTTCGCATCCTGGCTGATGCTATGACACTTAAAAAAAAACTTGCTAACACGTGTATTTATGATCAATAGATGGTGTTTTACCAAAAACACCATCAAAGCATGTTTGTTTACATAAACATCAGATTAAGCATTCACTATCTCTATCATTAGATCCACATTCAGGTAATCATTTCAAGCTATTTGCTATCATCAGTGAAGGAATAGGAATAAGAAACTAGATCTAAACACTAACTCTGAGGATTTATGAAACAATTTCTATTCAGCTTGCAAATGTGAATTTTATAGACGTCGTAATGTCTTCAAACTCAGCATAGCAAGCCAGATAGCTATATGGGTCTGATATCAGTTCAGTATCACCACATAATAGTGTTTTTGTTAAAACGCCATCTATTGATCATAAATACAAGCATTAGCAAGTTTAAACTTGTTTTTTTTGTTTTAACATAAATGTACCTTTGAGGTTTTCTTGCAATGATATATATTGCAGAGGCTTCTACTATGTGGTGATACTGAACTGATATCAGACCCATATAGCTGTCTGGCTTGCTATGCTGAGTTTGAAGACATTACGATGTCTAAAAAATTCATGCTTGCAAGCTGAATAGAAATTGTTTCATAAACGCTCAGAGGTAGTGTTTAGATCTAGTTTCTTATTCCTATTCCTTCACTGATGATAGCAAATAGCTTGAAATCATGATCTGAAGGTGGATCTAACAATAGAGATAGTGAATGCTTAACTCTGATGTTTATGTAAACAAACATACACTTTGACGGTGTTTTTGGTAAAATGCCATCTATTGATCATAAGTACAAGCGTTAGCAAGTTTAAACTTTTTTTTTGTTTTTCATAAATGTACCTTTGAGGTTTTCTTGCAATGATATATATTGCAGAGGCTTCTACTATGTGGTGATACTGAACTGATATCAGACCCATATAGCTGTCTGTCTTGCTATGCTGAGTTTGAAGACATTACAATGTCTAAAAAATTCCCACTTGCAAGCTGAATAGAAATTGTTTCATAAATGCTCAGAGTTAGTGTTTAGATCTAGTTTCTTATTCCTATTCCTTCACTGATGATAGCAAATAGCTTGAAATCATGACCTGAAGATGGATCTAACGTTAGAGATAGTGAATGCTGACTCTGATGATTATGTAATTAAACATACACTTTACCAGTGTTTTTGGTAAAATGGCATCTATTGATCATATATATATATATATATATATATATATATATATATATATATATATATATATATAATTAAAACAAGTTATAAATTTCATAACTTGCCTTTAAGCTTGCATTTTATGATAACTAGATAGAGATTTACCAATAGCTCCAAACAAGATTTGTTTACATAAGTGGTGAAAGAGATAGAATTCAAATCTCTATCATGTATTCCCACCTCCAGACCAGCTGGTTTTGAGCTTATTGGCTCATATCAGTAAAAGGCTGGGAGCCTAGAAACTAGATCTAAATACCAACTCTAAATTCAGCACTTATCAAACTTGTTTCTATCAGTTTGAAAGCATGAATTTATCAGACACATAATGTCTTCAAACACAGCTTACCAAACTATATTGCTATATGGATCTGAATTCAATTCAGTTTCACCATATAGTAAAAACCTTTGCAATATATAGCATTGCAAAAAAAACTTCAAAGGAACACTTATGATAATTAAAATAAGTTTAAATTTTATAACTTTCCTTTAAGCTTGCATTTTAGAAGACTAGATGGAGCTTTACCAATAGCTCCAAACAAGCTTTGTTTACATAATTGCTGAAAGAGATAGAATTTCAAATCTATCATGTATTCCCACATCCAGACCAGCTGTTTTTAAGCTTATTGGCTCATGCCAGTGAAGGACTGGAGGACTAGAATCTAGATTTGAATACCAACTCTAAAGTCAGCACTTATCAAACACATTACAATCAGTTTGAAAGCAGGTATTTATCAGGCATGTAATGTCTTCAAATCCAGATTAACAAACTAGATGGCTATATGGGTCTGAATTCAGTTCACTTTCACTATCTAGTAAAAGCCTCTGCAATATATAGCTTTGCAAAAACTTTCAAAGGAACACTTATGATAACTAAAACAAGTTATAAATTTCAGAACTTGCCTTTAATCTTGTATTTTATGATTCCTAGATGGAGCTTTACCAATAGCTCCAAACAAGCTTTGTTTACATGAGTGCTGAAAGAGATAGAATTCAAATCTCTATCTTGTTTCTAGTCTCCCAGCCATTCACTGACATGAATGAATAAGCTTAAAACTAGCTGGTCAGGATGTGGGAATATGCAATAGAGATTTGAATTTATCTCTTTTGGCTCTTATGTAAACACAGCTTGTCTGGAGCTAGTGGTAAAGCTCCATGTAATAATCATAAAATGCAAGCTTAAAGGCAAGTTACAAAATTTATAACTTGTTTTAAATTGTCATAAGTGTTCCTTTGAAGATTTTTGTAATGCTATATATTGCAGAAGCTTTTACTATATGGTGAAACTGAACTTAATTCAGACTCATATAGCTATCTAGTTTGTTAACCTGGAATTGAATACATTATGTATCTGATAAATTCATGCTTTCAAACTGATAGAAACATGTTTGATAAATGCTGACTTTAGAGTTGGTATTTAGATCTAGTTTCTAGTCTCCCAGTCCTTCAGTGACATAGGTCAATAAGTTTGAAACCAATTGGTCTGGAGGTGGGAATACATGACAGAGATTTGAATTCAATCTTTTTCAGCACTTATGTAAACAATGCTTGTTTGGAACTATTGTTAAAGCTACATCTAGTGATCATATATATATATATATATATATATATAAATAAATTGAAGCAGTTAATTTTAGCTTAAGATTGAGCATCATGTTTCCATCTACTAACCTGTATTCAAACCCTTATATTCCATCCTGCTCCTTTTGTCATCTTTATATATTTTATGTATACATTTGAGATGCACACCTAAGTTATAAAATTTTAACATTTCAATAACATTTTTAAAATTATTATTAATTTTTTTTTATTAATTATTTGTTCTGTTTTATTAAAGAAAATAGGTATGGCTCAAATATATATATATATATATATATATATATATATATATATATATATATATATATATATATATATATATATATATATATATATATATATATATATAGGAGCAAAATACTAACAAAATATTGATTTTTTTGTAAATAATTTATTATATGTCATTTTAAAGCTTTTTCTTTTTAAAGTACTTTTTTTATTAAAATGTATATTTTGTAAAATCCAAGATGGAAGATACTACAGTTAATTGTCTAAAAATAATTAAAGGCTTGGAAGCACTATTGTTTTGATCTGGACAAGATATTTTTAATTAAAGTTTTTACTTAAAATAAAATGGGATTAAGATTAAAGATTTTCTTTTAGTATAAACATTTTTCTCAAATCTATTTCTAATCTGGAAATAGATTTGAATTTATTTTTGGATGTTATCTTACTATTGCATCTTCAATAACAATAGATAAAGAAAAAGTAGGAATTTTAAGATCAGAGATTAAATTGTGAGCTGAGCAGAGTATAAAATGGCTGAATTTTAAATGACCAATAGATTAGCTACTATTAAAAGAACTGCAGTGCACATAATCGAATCTGGTTTAAAATGTAAGCATAGAAAGCTCATCACCTTTCTGACCATGAGGGTTATCTGCTGCCACCGTGTCATCATGCTCCCATGAAATGAAGTAAAATCTTGATGGAGAACTTTCGAATGCTGAATAAAAGCTTGCTGTCACATAAGAACTACCATGCATGAGCTGGACTTTTTAATATAAATTCTTAAAGTGGTGCAAGGTAAATTATTTCAAACTGCCACCATTGAAACTAAATCTAGCTTGCATAACTTGTCTCAAACTCTACTATCAATTTCTCCTAATGTATAATTTAATTTTGTAACTTTTCTAATATGTAAATTGCTTTCAAATAATTTCTATAAATTTAAATATCTCTTATATGCTCTAACTTCCTTTAACCTTGGTGCCGTCATTTATTTATTACTTGATTATATATATTGTGCCGGTCGGATTTGTATGTTCACATAACAAGATCTAGCATCTAGGAAAAAGAATCTCGAATCCACTCATGCACAAGATACGCAGGTCAGGAACACTCATGAACTCTGTCCTATTTGCCTATTTCCCAGATCTATAACATTATGAGCAACAATCCCAATGACATTGGTTAATTTACTTCTCATCCACCAGCATCGATCATCGGAGTCACAAAAAGACTCTAGGCTAAACTTATATGATAGAATAACTTAATAACTAGTTATATTTTAAGAGCAATAAAGGTTCATGACCTAGCATATTAATTATGCATTGAGTGGAGATCATCTAGTCATATTTAGCATAAGTAATAACTTAATATATTATCTTAACTAAAAGAAAGCAATGGTTCGAGTTTGATATATATTTAAGATTTATTAATAACAAAATTATGTCAGGTTATTTAGCCGACATTAGCCTCATGAGTATTATATATATATATATATATATATATGTTTGATTCATATTTAACAATAACATTATAATTGCAGCTATGCCAATAATATATATATATATATGTGATTAAATGAATTAGCACTATTAGAATACATTGTTGGAATACCATTACACCCCCAGAGATGAAGAGCATTTACTTAATTTAAATAATAATAATTTCATAAGCAGGTTGCATTCAATATTATGATAAATTTGAGTTATAGATTTTGTGTGGGATGGGTAATGAATAATTATATAAACGATACTAAATCTATCGCATTAATACTTATATTAAACTAATGGAAATATGTCTGTTTAAAGAAATTATATCATTACAGCTTATGAATACTTCTGGGCGACTAATAAGACACTGAAAGGCGGTGCGTGCATGGCGGCTGATTGGGTTGGTCCAATTATGGATCCTGGAGTGTGCTTCATGAATTTTTAATAATGAAATGGACCGATTTCCTCTGCAAACATAGGCAGGGGCGGTTTGACGAATGAAAGAGTCCAAGATTCCCTGGAATGAAGTACAGGCGAATCATGGATGATGAAGAGTGGTCGGCAATGCCATTATCGGGCTGGATTTTCCAGAGCGATCCCCGTATAAAGCATGCACATAAGACCAAGGATGCTCCCAGGGTGGTTTTACAGCCTGGTTTAAGGACACAGAGAATGACAATGGGGCCCTACTTTGAGGATGCCTCCATGTGAGAAAGAAGCATGAACATATATACATAACGAAATGCCTTTATGCATGTAATGCTTAATAATATAATATAAATATAATTCTAAAGATTAAAGATTATCGAAACAGATTTATTGCCCATAAATTATGAAATATTCGGCGTAATGATATGGCTTCACTAAGCAAACATGGGTAATAATTATACATAAATATAAAACTAAGATGTTAAGATTCCCCTCCCCCTTACATTATGTTACTTAATATTATTCATTACTTCTTACACATTTAATAAATCTCAATTTTGGTTAATCAATGCCCTTGTGAAAATATATAAATGACTACAAAATAAGTGGGTGGTGGTAATGGCTAAGATGGGTTTTACATATATAATATAATTTAAGAATAAAAGATAGCGCATTATTTAGGAAGGAGAATGTAAAAAACAGACGTCAAATCTGTTTTTCTACAGTATACATGAAAAATATAATTAGTTTATTTATCTAAAATCACGAGCACCTGGGCGAGTCGAATAAGACTTGTTTTGATCAAATTATAAATTATTTACCCAGTAAATAATGGGTGGGGAAACAAAAATGAATTATATGCTGGCGATTTTAGAATACTATTGGCATTTATTTTAAAATATAAATACATAAATGTAAATGAAAATTATTTGCCACTTGGAATTAAAAGAAAAGGAAAAAACATTTTATAAGAGGCTTAATATAGATTAGTTATATAGAGTTATAGACTACATATTTGAAGACATTTAATATAGATGATTTAAAATATAAATATTACAGAGAAGGCAGGATTTAGGAATTATAAGCGGTCAAAGTTCTGTTACTTTGATTATTTGGAAGAGCGTTTCACTAGGAATCAGTCCATCGGTATTATTTCACTAGATCTAGGGTAGCATTATTATTTGAGATAGCACTTCACTTCACTGTATAAATAAACATAAAGTTCAGTAGGACGAGATGCAGAGCTTCATTCATGGAAACAGCATATTCGAATGGAGGGACAAGGTGAAGTTTCCTACTCACAACACATTGAGAGAATTAAAACTGGCATGGAATATGTATAACAACATAGTTATTTAATGGTCTCCTCCCCTTTGTGGATTCAAATCCAGCAGTATATATACTTTTATTTTCAAGCTGTAACTTAGCAACTACTGCTGGACCTGAGGCGGTTTAAGCACTTAAGTTTCATCTGAAATAGTTTGACCGGATACTCTTATCTAGTAAGATGTTTGAAACAATGCAAGTTTGTTATCAGTTTCTCGAACGATTGTTTTAAAATATATCTTATGATTTTAAAACAAGCTAGCATGGACAATTTCCCCTAATGGGTTTATTTTATTATTACCAATTTGTAATCTTTTACTTTAATCTAAGGGGTCTTCTGGGTAATTGTTTTTTGAGAGACTTTTTAACAAGATTCCATAATTTCTGGCTACAAAATTATATATATAAAAAATAATGTTTCATATATAATACCTTATATATATATATATATATATATATAAGGTATTATGTATGCGAATATATTATATTATATATATATATATATATATATATATAATATAACTATTAATACATTCGCAATCTCCTACACTGAAATATATAGATATTATTTACGCCTGCATACACATGAGAATATTATTAAATAAAATATTTTTAAATTAAAATACATACGTTTACATTTTTTATGTTATAATACTGAGCAAAGAAATATATATTAATAGCTATGTATATACATGCATAAAGGTGGGTTTGAATACAGTTAGATGGTAGGAGATTGGATGTGGGCTGTGAAGCAGGATCTGAGCATCAGATCTGCTTCAATATATATATATATATTGTAACCAGTTGGCTTACATCACACACACTAATATAGTGTATGTGAATAAATATATACGTAAAATAAAGGAAAAGTAGAAATAAACACAGAATAAATTTTGTAGATTTTTTTATTATTTATATTTCCTAAAATAAAATCATAATATTTAAAGGGTTAAATTATAACTCTGATTTAAAATAAAAATTGTTTTATAAATTAAACTTTTAAAAGGTCTGATAAATATTATTTGTAATTCTGATTTTGAAATTTAAATATAAGCTTGTTTTTTTTGATAATTTTGAAAAAATGTCTATTTTTGAAATCTTTAATTAATTTGTAAATTTTTATTGTCAAAATGAAAACATGTATATGTTTTCAAAAGGATTATCACACCTTTGGTCAAATTCCAAAGATTAAAGTAAAAACATGAAATCACACTTTGATAGAAATTTCCAGCTTGTTTTCAAATGGATTAAAGTTAATTAAAAATAGCCACTGTATTTTTGCCACATGACTTAACTAAGTTTATAAAAGACTGATTAAAAATATATCAGTTAGTCTGGATAGTGATTTTGAAAAGAACGGTTCTGCTTGTAGTTTGTAAGAGTTGACCAGAGGAGTCTGGTTGTAATATTTTAAGCAGTGGCCAACTGGGCCACTGTAAAGTTTGGATAATGATTTTGAAGAGAGCAGTATGTTGTTGGCTGTAGCAGAGAGTTTGCAGAAAAGCTACCATGAACTAATGTTGCTGAAGGCAGGAGCTGCTACTATTTTTCTTCACAGGAGCTTTGGTTTTGAAGCTGGGTCACTTCTAAATCAATAGCCAAAAAAAGATGACAAAATAGCTAACAGAGTTATATAAAGCTCCTATGAAGATGTAAGGACAGTCCAATAGCTGCCTTATAGTTTACTGCAGTTTTGATTTATGAAGCCAGGGTCACTTCAAATGCATCATCTTGCTGCTTAAATATGTTCTAGAAGACAACTTGACAAATGCTTGGACTACAAAAGTAAGCACATGGTATGCCAACTAATTACTTGAATAATTTTCCCTGATGATGACAACAAGCCCAGAATTATATTTTTTGATGGACTAGAAACCAATCTTAACAAGAGAAAGCATGAAAAAATTTATGTATTTATGCTACTGTTTATCTATACATGAAGGGAACCACCAATAAACACATCACATGTATATACCATGAGTTATTTTATTATAATATTTCTTAAAATGACTTTTAAAATTATAAATTAATAACTTAAAGCAAAACAAGTGAATAATTTGCTTGAGTCAAATGTCTAAAAGAAAGACGATTTGATATATATTTAAAGAAATTGTTTTGGTAAATCTTTATAAAAAAAATGACATTAAAAGAAGAATATACAAATTCAAACATAATTTTGTTTGAATTAAAATTGTAAAAGCAACTCTTTTAAATCGGTCTAAGAATGCTGATAATTAATCGATAAGTACTTGTCAAACAAAAGTTGACTTTATTAAGTTTGATAAAAAAAAAAAAAACTTATAAACTGAAATGAAATTTTAAATTGTATATTTTGTTTATACACATGTATATGTGTGAAATTTGTGTTTTCCAATTGAATTAATTATAAAATATATATATATATATAATATTATAGTAATAAGTTGAATATATTTTATTATACTTTTTGTAAATTAATGTAACAATTAAAATGTTGAATAATTATTTAAATCTCAATGTGATCATTTGAAATTTGTATTATAATCAAAATCAGAAAATTCATGCACATGCACATATGTGTGCGTATATATGTCAATTGTAATGTAAATAACAATGCGTGTCAGATAGACACTTATGTGTAAAATTTTGATCATTTTTCTAAATTAAATGTTACTTCAAACATCTTTATTTTGTATCAAGCCACATGCCTGTGTGCTGAATGTGTTTTAAGTAAACCTAATTTATTAATCATGTAACTCAATGTATACTTTTCAAAATCAAAACCCTTATAAGACCTAAATTCGTTTTTTGTTTGTTATTAATAAACTTGTATTTAATTGTTAAAATTGTATTCCATCATCTTTTGTTCACATACAGTAATAGAGCCCATAATCTCTGAGCTAGATTTTGGACATGGATAAATGGGGATGTGTTTGGTGCTTTGGGCATTCATAGATGATCAATCATCATCCTGGTTGGTGCAAAAAAGGATAGTCTTTAAAGCCCATGCACTATTATTTTTTATTTTACTTTAGTCTTTATTAAAAATTTAAGTTTATAGTTGGCCAGTACTTAAGTGGTCAGAGCATTGATGATGTTCAGCATGTTTTAAATGTCCCAACATTATTGATTTGATTTCTGATTATTGTGTATTTTAATGGATGGGCACTAAGCTGGTGCATCCAAGTTATATTTATATAATTGCCCAAGCTGGCAAAGGCTCAATAGTTAGCCTGGTCTAAAGAAAACCCATTTTCAATCCAGCCACAAGATGGTCTGTTGATTTTATTCTGATTTATTGTGCTAATTTGTTTATTTCCATCAATGATGATGATGGATGGTTATTTCTCTCAAGTATTGACTTATACAGATATTCACTTTATAATGCTGGTTGATAATAATTATGCTTTAGTCGCTCTTCTGAGTTAGCTTCTGATCTCACAATATTCTCGGAGATTCTCTAATCTCATACTCTCATGCTCTTATAAATATGGATTACTTCAATAATTTTGCAAATTATTGATTTTTGATTTTAAATGGACTGGGAGTGATGATGATGATTTGCCACCACCCAGCTTCAACCCACTTTCCACCACTTCTCACCCACCCCTTCCCATTACTATATATATATATATATATATATATATATATATATATAATATAGAAAAGCATATATATATATATATATATATATATGCTTTTCTTATTAATATGCCAATCTCAAACAATGTGATGAGTTGAATTTTGTAAAATATTTTCTCTCTTTTAAGTAAACCTCCATGAACTAAGATTATTAACATCCCCATAAAGTATGATTTGATAAATTAATACATTTGCCAGATTGTTTTACAAGTCAACATTTTATTTATGTTTTAGTATAAAAAAAATTATTTGTTGAACTCTGGATTTTCTACCCAGGGTGATCCAGAACTCAAGCTAATTAACGCTTTGAAACCTTATTTATTTTATAAATGTTATTCAATTCTAAAAAGGTGATGATTATTTATTTTCTATATAACTGCTAGTCTTTTTATGTACTTTTAAAATATCAAATATAGTATTTAAATATTCCAGTTATTATAAAATCAATGAAGTTGGTATTGATTTATTAAAATAGCAAAAAAGGGATGGGGGTAAATCTTAATGTTTCTTTTACTAAATAAAATCTTAATGTATATTTTATTAAATGAAACCTTCCCTATATATATATATATATATATATATATATATATATATATATATATATATATATATATATATATATATATATATATATATATATATATATATATATATTATAGCGGCATAGTGTATTATTTGTCTCAATTATGGCATTCAACCTAGGGTCATTTATTTTTAAAGCAGTAAACTTATTCAATGTTGTTAGTGTATTTACTCATACTGCATTACTGACATTTGCCCTTATCGTTGTGAGTGTATGTGCTTCTTAATCTGGGGGTTATAACAAGTTTGAACCCATATATTTCTTTTCAAGCCTTGTTCTGAGGATAGGTGACCTTCCCAGAACCATTTATTTCATATAAAAAGGCCTCTGGTGGTGATTCCCTAATTCTGGCACATGCTATGCCTATCCACTTTCTTCATTAAAAAAGGGCCTGTATGTCAGCTGATGTTCACGGCATGCCTATCCACTTCAAATTTCATCCAGAAGCATGATCATTTCCTCTTAATTATTTTTGACTATTATGTCAGTACCGCCCAAACTTCATATTATTATTATTATTATTTCTTTTTCTTATGACCTAATTTTAATCTCTAATAAAATTAAAATTGTGTTCTACTCAAAATATATATGAATGCCAACTATTGCTTGTTTTATTAATTAAATTTATTTCAATCTTATACAATCCCACCATTGTAACTTATTTCTGTAATTAAGAGTACCTTTATACCTTGGGGAAAATAAGCGTTATGTTTACCAGCACTAATTAAAAGAATTTTCATTAAATATTTTGTCATATAATCAAATGTCATTTTCATATGTGTTTTACTTATTTTCATGACCATAATGGCATGAAAATAGTTTTCTTATATGTATAATGAATCTTGGAAAGCTCCCCAAAATCATATGTTAGTCACCACTTTTCAGAACCATAACCCAAAGCATTAATAGCAATTTTATGCAACTTCTTTCTAATAATCAATTAGCATCTTAATATTGGACCCACCAAAGATGTGTGCTTTTTTATAATATATTATTTAGCTAATAAAGAGCATATGAATAATAATAGCATGAATGACACTATGTAATCATCTACTACTTGCTCATTCATGCACATACTAATGTATACAGTTAAGTCTAATGTATGTAAACAATTTGTCACTATATTAAACTAAGTTTTATTATCCAATTTGTCTGAGTAGTTTGAATTCCTCTTTTTTCCACTTCCAAACATTTAGCCATTCTTATATATATTTTAGTTTAGTCATAGTAATAGATGTCTCATTGTCTTCTCCACTTTGCTAGTTGGTTGGATTAAAATTAATTCTCAGGTGCCATCACTATTATGTTATTCATTAGGTGTTAGATCTGGGGCTTAGAGAGTGGGTTCGATTTCAGGCTGGTCCTTGATATAAATCTCGGGTTTGACTGGGTTTGAAGTACATTTTGTCAGTTCCAGCTCATGTTAGATGGATAGACATGTTTTGACCAGTACAGTATATATACACCATGCCAAACAATAAAACAAATGTTATGATTTAGAATTTTCATTCAGTCTATTTAAAATATGAAATAAACTAGAGATGTATCAAAAATGTAGTTGCATGGTTTTGCTTTTATAGATGATCATCAATGCTTTCTCTTTCATCCATGATTATATCTTATAATGGCTGAACCAAGATTCTCTTTCAAATAAACTAGTGCCCAATATGATCATTAGAAATATGAGGGAGAGAAAGAGAAAGTCTTGCACATTTTAATGTCTTGTTAATGTAATAAGTATTAATTCACTTGAAAAACATCAATTTCTACCAGAACTTTAAAAATGATTTATTCCCTTCCATATTATTAAATGAATCACCCATTGAATAGTTAGCTTTGAATCCTTTTTATTTTTTACTCATTATGGTCTACAACCAGCACACTACCAAATTATGTCTGACATTGGTCAAAAATTCATAACTCTTTCCAATCAAAATATGGAATAAAATAATAAAAAGACAAACAAGCGATCATACTAATTGAACAAAGACTTTATTAAAATTATTTATCAGTAAAATCACAAAAATCATTTTAGTTATTGATTCAATATTTGATACTAATCATACACTAAATATTAGAATGATTTATGCCTTCATTTATATACTTTCTTAAAGTTTACCTTTTCCTAATTATTTTACCATCATCCTTAAATTTTATTTTCATTTCTCAAAATTTGTATAAGCTTAATTAGGTGAATGATATTATAAACACATGACATATTACTATGACTGTAGCTAATGTGTTTGGATCTTCGTGAACTTTAATTAAAATACTATAAAAGCAAAGTTTAATTAGCATATTGCTGACAATAATTCTAAGAAAGCGTCAATAAATATCTAAAACTGTCATCAACTTTAATGACACACCTATACTCTGTTAAATTGAGGTCAATTGAACAAATAACAAAGATATATATATATAAAATAAAATACTAGTTCTACCCAACAGCCATAATATCAGCCATATTACAAGTAACTTTATCTGAAAATTTATATTATTTAAAAACATATATAGAATTCTTGACTCATGACATAATTGTCTATTATGAAAACTGAATAAAAAAAATAAAATCAGAAATCATCATTTCATAGATTATATGAATGGACATGACTAATAATAAATAGATTTCCCAACTATAAATAGCAATGATTATATTAAATTTGGATTGTTGTATTTCTTTAAATATACAACCTCACATTCCACTTTTTTAAAATCAGCTGCAGATATTTAACAATATCTGATTTCCACATTATACAGCAATAGAGCTGAAATATAAATTATTTGTATTAATAGAAATTTTGATATATATATAAATTGGTAAAAGATAAAGTGTTATCAAGCATTGGTGGCCTAGTGGTTAGCATAGCTGCCTTCCAAGCAGCTGGCCTGGGTTTGCTTCCCAGTCAATGCATTTGACATATGAAAAAAAAGTTTTGATAAGCAGATCCATAAGTAAAACAATGGGTAAATTGCTGGATAAGTAGAAGATGGATAAGTAATGCAATAGTGTAAGTGCTGAATGGAATAAAAAATTATTAGATATTTAGAAAGCCGGATACTAGCTGTAGCTAGATAGAGACAAATATTGGTAATTTGGTAGATAGATGCATACATATTTAATTAGAAAATCAGAAAAATACTTAAGTAAGTAGAATGAATAGATAGATTCTTTAATAGAAAGATTGATAAATAGATCATTAATTCGTTAGATTAAAATAGAATAGCCTATAGATAGATAGCTAAATAGATATATAAATGAATAGATGGTAGATAGATAAATAGCTAGACAAAAATAAAGACAGATAAATAGGTGAGAACAGATATTAGTAGGTGTACCTAGATAGATAGATAGATAGATAGATAGATAGATAGATAGATAGATAGATAGATAGATAGATAGATAGATAGATAGATAGATAGATAGATAGATAGATAGATAGATAGATAGATAGATAGATAGATAGATAGATAGATAGATAGATAGATAGATAGATAGATAGATAGATAGATAGATAGATAGATAGATAGATAGATAGATAGATAAATAGATAGATGGATGGATAGATGGATAGATGGATAGATAGATAGATAGATAGATAAATAGATTACCATGGACATATAGGTATGTACATACCTATATTAAGAGTAGACAGAAAGTAAAAAGATAGATAATGTTATGTATCCATTTTTAGGCTAAAGTTTTTGCGGTGAAATAATCAATAAGTGTTTGACGTATTGTCAGCGGAATGCGAGTTTTTACAGTCTATCTTTCTTGTTTTATAGAATATTGCATATAATCAGATTTCTAATTACTACCAAGTCCTACAAAATTGATTTGTTGGTTTGACTAAGGAGCAGCAGGTTCTGATCAAAACATAATTAAATATGGTCCATCCCGACGTGAAAAAAAAAACGGAAAAAAGGAAATCCAAGTCTTAGTTTGAAATGCTGAGTTTTTTTTTTTTTTGAGAGCTGAGGACATACTACAGTAACATGAAATAATTCTTCCACCAGATGGCGCAGGTGAACTTTCCTCTGCAGTTTTTGTATGAGAGATGCAAAAAGTAAAATGAAAATGTTTGGTAGGTTGCAGATTATGGATAGTAAAAGAATAGCCAAAATAGTGTTTAATTGGGTTATGAGTAAAGGACAGGCAACAAGATGGGTGAGAAAGGTAATGCGGTATGCAAAAGATTTGGATAAAGAATTTATATCAGTATACTTGTATAAAAGGTGGGATGATTGTGTTAGGAGGATTGTTGAGTGTTATAGTGGTAAGGAATGGGATAAAAGAATAGATTCATTAATAAAGAATAGGGAGTTGGAGAGATGGAGAACTAGTGTGGGGGGTAAGAAGAGTTTAAATATATATAGAAGTAAACGGAACATTGGGTGCGAGTTAATTTATGATAATAGTAAGGAAAGCAATTTATTATGTAAAGCTCGAACGGGATCTTTAGCAACAAAAGATTATACATGTAAATGGAAAATTATGGGTGATTTAATGTGTAAATTGTGTAAGAATGGTATAGAAAATATTACGCATCTGTTGATTGAATGTAAATGCTTGAAAGCAGAAAGGGTACAAATAATGAAGTTATGGGAGAATAAATATGAACAAAGGAATTATACAGAAAATGAGTTATTGGTTTTTATGCTGGGTTTGCGAAAAGGGGGTCAGATATAAAGGCCATAGAGTTCACAAAGATTATGTTGTGGAAATGGGATGGAGCAGAATATGGGAAAATTTAAAGTGGGGAATGGAAATTAAATTGGCTAACAGGTTTATCTGGCATAGTTGTTGAGATATTCTTGACTTCATTTAAGGAGAAGCCACAGTACATCACATCACATCACATTGACGTAGCTTAACGTTAAAGAAACTGTTAACTTCCTCTCTCTGTGTGTAAATGCTTATGCCTGCATGTATTTCATGATTACTTGGTTTTAATTACCAAGTTATTTAATTCTAAATTTAAAATTTTATTAATAAAATATTTTGGTTGTTTTACAATAGCGTGTTGAAAACGCTGGAGGGCGGGCTCAGTTTGTAAACAAAAATAAATATAATGTTGCCGGGCCGAGTTTCTTTTCTTTTCTTTTTTTTTGGTGGTTTTTTGATTTTTTTTTTGTTTATCACATTTATAAAAGTAATATCAAATCAAATTTTTTGTTTAAACATGACAAACAAAAAAACAAAAATAAACAAATGCATAAACAAAAAAATTACAAATAAATGAATTTACAAAAAAAAGTACTTCATTTTTTTGGCTTTTGATTCTTTTTTTTTATAATTTATATTTTCAAAGGGGACGGGTTTTTTTTTTTTTACCATTTATGTATTTTTTTTTTTTTTTGTTGTTGTTGTTGTTTATCACATTTAAAATAAAAGTATGGTGGCTATCAAATCTATTTTGGCTACTCCAAACAACAACAAAAAAAAAACCAAAAAAAAACGTATGTATCGATTAAAACCAATGATTTTTAAAAAGTAGTTAACTGATTTTTTGTTTGTTTTGATTTAATTCTCATTAAACCCTTTTCTATTTTCGGTTCGGTATTGTACGACAAACAAAAAATCAGCCGATTCAACTACTTCTTCTTCTTTCTTTTTTTCGTTTTGTTTGGTTTTTATTTTGATAAATAAATCTATTGTCCGTTTAGCGGTAACATTTACAAGCCAAAGTCCAACTTTGGGAGAGGGGGGGAAAGGGTGTTTGCAATTGCTAACAGAACAGAATGCCAACAACTCAAAGATTGACCAAGTTTTGATGGTAATTCCCCCTCAAAAAACATCAATCTATATGGCAATTAAAATAAACTTTTTGGGCTCTTCAGGCAAAAAAAAAACTAAAAAAAAAACACAGCAGGCATGCAGCTTCAAGGTGTTTTGTTGATAAACCACCACCAGTTACAGCAGTCAGAGAAGAATCCTTGTTCTTTCTTTGATATTCGGCAAAACAAGTTGTCCTATTTTTTGCAGATATTCGATTAATCAGCTCACAGTTGTTGTCACACGAAACGTGACTTAGAGCGTGATTTGATGGGAAGCATGCTTTGAACTACACTTGGCCCATTTTTTCAGCAGGAAATGGGGGCTAGGGAAGCATGAGATTCTGCTGATAATTGTTAGTAGACCTTCCTAAAAGATGCAAGATAGAGGGGGAAGTGGTCTTAATGAATATTAAAATAGTTTTGACAATCGTAATTCCAGCCACCCTCAACAATACTGCAAACAAAAGTGAAATATGATCGCTAGTCCGAAATGCTTAGCCTGAATCTGAGCCGTAAGCTGACACGATAGCTTCTGCAGCAAGATTGGCTAAATGTTCATGTTTCTGTGCATTGGCATAGAAATAAACACATTCAGCCAGTGCCTCCCCCATATCAACGGACTATTTCTAGGCTTACGTGTTAGAAATAGAATGTTTGATAGCGGCAGAGGCGGCCACCTAAATGGCATATTTCTGTGGGCTAGCATAGATATAACTCCCTCCGGTGGTTTCAACACGCTATTGTAAAACAACCAATATTTTATATAAACATGCAAAATAAAGGATTAACATTTATTGTTTTAAAGGTTTTTAAACGAAGAGAGGAAAATGACTATTTTTATTTAAGAATATAATAATTATTTAAATTATCTAATTTATTCTTTAAGTTTATGAATTAATAAGTTATTTAAAATCATGTAGGTTAAAATGACGTTTTATTTTTAATTAAGTATTGAAATTAATTAACCTTTTAACCATAGATGTCTCTTTTCAAGGGAGTGGCTATGGTTTGATTGATTAAGGAAATTGCTATAAAACAGCAGATCATCATCACTTTGGGTGACAACTGACTACTGCTTAGCTCTGTACTCATCTTCATGCTTGCTGCTATGAAAAGTGTTAATTTTTTAAAATTATTTTTATTTTCATTTAAAGTATAAATTTTATTTGATTTCAAAGATGATTTGGTAACAAACTCAAAAGATAACCTTTCTCATTCTATATTTAGTTCAATATTTGAGTTTTCTCTTATATTACTATCTGAAATGCCAAAAAAAAAAATAATTTAATTGTTAAAAGTAAATTTCTTCATTTTTATTCAATTTGAAGTTCTAAAACAAACCAGGTGATGCGTTTCAAAATGTTCATCTATAAATTAATGCTGGACATTACACTACTTCACTTTTTTCTTATTCAGTATCTTTTAAAAAGAAAAAACTTTACATTTAAGAAGAGAACTTAGAATACTTAACTTTTAAGAAAATTTTAAATGCCCTATTATGCTGACTGCTTCGGTCTTCTGCTATATAAACCACTTAAAGAATTATATCTTATTAATTTATTATAAATACTGTGCTTACCATTTAAAAACTTTTAATTATTCAGTTATATGAAAATACTTACTGTTTTAGCACAGGAGGAAATGCTGATAAAATATATTTGCTCTCTTTTTCTCCGAATATTGCTATTAAATTAGACATCTGCAAGAAAACCTGGAATTTACTAATGTTGTAAAGAAAATATAAATAAATTTTATATGCTTCATTTTCTCTGAATGTTAATTTAATTTACACTGTAAGGATGTGAGTGAAGAAAACTATATTCGTTTATTTAGGATAGTTTGCCATAATAATCCAAAAGACGTTTGATAATATATTGTGTTGATTGCAGGCTATCAGTTTTTTTTTTTAAAGTGCTTTAAAAAGAATGTTATTGAAAGTCAAAAGTACCTGTAATTGACTTTATCAGTATTCAGTTAAACTTATGTGTGTGTTTTCCTCGAAATATATAAACAAAAGGTTCAAATATTTTGCTATATGTTTTCTAAAACGGAAAATAGTGCTAGTTTCATTTATAGGAAACCAAAACCTGTAAATGACTTTGTTATTATTATGATAAATTAAATTTTCATCGTGTGCTTCTTTTAAAATGTAAAAAAAAAACAACTTATAAATATTTTTGCTTATGCTACTGAAACAAATGCCTGGAAATGATCTTTGCTATCATTTAGTGAAATTTGTGTGTGTGTGTGTGTGTGCTTTTTTGAAAAATATATTATAAATATTTTTTTGCATATTCCACTAAAATCACGGATCCAGGGAAAACTTTCTATGAAATGTATTGGTGGTATAGGTGTTATATCAAAAAAATATTTAAATATTGTTAAATGTCAAGAACACTTGTGATTTGAAATAAGGTTGGGTAGACAAGAATGGATGGTGGCTATAGTTTATATAGCTACTGGAGATAGTCAAATTATATTGGAGTGGAATAGTAACATATACGAATGTTTAGTTAAGGTTATACAAAGTTTTAAAGAAAAGGGGAAGAGAATAATGGTTATTAGGGGATATGAATGGACATATTGAAGAAATTGATGATGTAGATAATAAAAATGTACAGCTTTTGAAGAATTTTTATCAGAAAGTGAATTTGAGTATTGGAAATTTATTAAATATTTATGAGGGACAATACACATGGTCCAGAAATAATATATTTCACACAATAGATTATGTATTGGTAGAGAAAGAGGGAATAAATAAAATACGGAAAATTAAGGTATTTGATAATGAAGAAAAAGTATGCACTAGTGATCATAATTTCATTATAATTGAAATGGTTAGTAATGTGATGGAGAATAGAAATAAAAGTAGAAATAATAGTGAAAGATGTAGATGGAGAGTAAATGATAAGAATAAGTTGGAAGAGTATTAAATACAAGTTGAAGAAATAATGGAAGAGTGGGTTGGGGATGCGTATAAGGATTGGTGTAAGGAAGTAGAAAAAGTTGCAAATAGGGTTTTAGGTGAGAATATTGAAAAGAATAAAAGTAATAAAAAAATTAAAATTAGTAAAAGTGTAAAAAAAGGAAAGAAGCATGTAGAGAATATAAGTGTGCTATTAAGAATAAGGAAAGTGAAAAAGATATTAATGCTAAATGGGAAAAATACTTAGAAAAGAAGAAGTTGGCTAAAATAGATATTTATATAGAGAGAATGAAATTGAATAGTAAATTGTTGGAGGATATTAATAAAAGTGAAAGAGATGGAAGTAAAAAATTTTGGAATTATATTAAAAGGAGAAATGTAGGGGAGAGAGAGTTAGTATTACTAGATGATGAGGGAACTGAGTGTAGTTCTAGAGAAGATTTAGAGAGAATCTTAAATAGTTATGTAATGAATATAGAAAAGATGTTAGATGTGAATGATAGAATATTAGAAAATATGAAAGAATATAGTAATGGGAATATTAGTTTTTCAGAAAATGAACTAAATGAGGTAGAGAAGAAATTGAAAACTGGGAAGGCAAGAGGTTTAGATGGATGGGCAGCAGAGATGGTAATGAATTTAGGATATAGGGCAAAAGTAAAGTTATTATCCTGTTTTAATAAAATGGCACAGAATAGAGTTTTCCCAAGTAGTTGGAGTAATACAAGAGTAAGGTTATTATTTAAAGGAAAGGGTCATAGAAAGTTGAATAATTATAGACCGATAGCGGTAACATCTATTTTATATAAAGTTTTCTCATATATGGTGGCTAGTAAAGTTGTAAAATGGATGGAAGGGAATAATGTAGTGGTTGAAATGCAAGGAGGTTTTAGATTAGATAGGCGTATAGGAGATAGTTTATTTGTAATTACACAACTTATGGATATGAGTGGGAATGCAGATAAATAGTTATATATGAGTTTTATAGATATAGAGAAGGCATATGATAGAGTAAATAGAAATAGATTATGGATAAGTTTAGCAAATTTGGGAATGGATGAAGCTTTAATAGATATTATTAAGAAATTATATGAAAATAATTATTATATATATCAATTAGAGAATATAGAATCAATTAAAGTTAAAAATGCTGTGGTACTAAGGCAAGGATGCCCTATGTCACCTATTTTGTTTGTGTTGTATTTGAGTGAAATGGAAAGAGCAATAGAAAGATTAGGAAGAGGGATAGAGATACCGTTAATAGGTAGTAAGGGAGTATATATTTTGTCAGGTCTTTTTTTTTTTGCAGATGATATATTTTTGTGTGCAGAAAAAAGAGAAGATATGGAAGTTATGTTGAGGACATGTGCAAGGGTGGGTAAAGAGATGGGGATTAAATTTAGTGAAGAAAAATCAAATATAATGATGGTTAATACTGAGGAAAGAGAAGATGTAGAATTTTTATTGGGAGATATTAAGTTAGGTGTGGTGAATAGATATAGTTATTTGGGAATTATTTTAAGTAATCAGAAAAATTATTTGGATGAATGGGAGAAAAAATTGATAAATGAAGCAAAGAAAAGAAAGGGATTGATAAAGAAGTTAACAGTATTTTCATATAATAAATATGATGTAGTTAGAATTATATGGAAAGGAGTTGCAGTAGCAGGGTTAACATATGGTAATGATGCATTATATGTTAGTAAAAAGATATTAGATTATTTAGAAAAAGCTCAAAGGGAAGTAGGAAGACATGCATTGGATGCAGAAGTATGGACAGCAAGGGAGGCAATTCAAGGAGAAATGGGATGGTCAAGTTTTCATATTAGAGATGCAAAAAGTAAAATGAAAATGTTTGGTAGATTGCAGTTTATGGATAATAAAAGAATAGCTAAAATAGTATTTAATTGGGTTATGAGTAAAGGGCAGGTAACAAGATGGGTGAGAAAGGTAATGCAGTATGCAAAAGATTTGGATAAAGAATTTATATCAGTATATTTGTACAAAAGATGGGATGATTGTGTTAAGAGGATTATTGAGTGTTATAGTAGTAAGGAATGGGATAAAAGAATAAATTTATTAATAAAGACTAAGGAGTTAGAGAGATGGAGAAATAGTATGGAGAGTAAAAAGAGTTTAAATATATATAGAAATAAACAGAATATTAGATGTGAGTTAATATATGATAATAGTAAGGAAAGTAGTTTATTGTTTAAGGCTTGAACGGGATCTTTAGCTACAAAAGAATATACATGTAAATGGAAAAATATGGGTGATTTATTTTGTAAATTATGTAAGGAAGGAATTGAAAATATTAGGCATTTGTTAATTGAATGTAAATGTTTGAAAACAGAAAGGGTACATATAATGATGTTTTGGAAAAATAAATATGAAAAGAGTGATTATACAGAGGGTGAATTATTGGTTTTTATGCTGGGTTTGGGAAAAGATAAGGGGGATTTAGATATAAAGGTTATAGAGTTGACAAAAATTATGTTGTGGAAATGGGATACAGCAGATTATGGGTAAATTTGGAGTGGGGAATGTAAAAGAAAGTGGCTAACAGGTTTATCTGGGCATAATTGCTGAGATATTCTTGACTTCATTTAAGGAGAAGCCATAATACATCACATCACATGGAACACATCACATGGATAAAGAAAAAAAGGGGTGGTGGTATAGGTGTTATATCGAAAAAAGATTTAAATATTGTTAAATGTCAAGAGCATTTGGTTGACTAGACAAGAATGGATGGTGGCTGTAGTGTATATAACCACTGGAGATAGTCAAACTGTAATGGAATGAAACAGTAGTATATATGAATGCCTAGTTAAGGATATACAGAGTTTTAAAGAAAAGGGGAAGAGAATAATGGTTATAGGAGATATGAATGGACATATTGAAGAAATTGATGATGTAGATAATACGAATGGTCAGTTTTTGAAGGAATTTTGTCAAGGAGTAAATTTGAACATTGTGAATTTATCAAATATTTATGAGGGACAATACACATGGTCTAGGAATAATATATTTCACACAATAGATTATGTATTGGTAGAGAAAGAGGGAATGAATAAAATACGGAAAATTAAGGTGTTTGATAATGAAGAGAGTGTGTAATAGTAATCATAATTTTATTATATTAGAAATGGTTAGTAATGAGATGGAGGACAAAAATAAAGGTAGAAACAATAGTGAAAGATGTGGATGGAGAGTGAATGATAAAAATAATTTGGAAGAGTATAAAATACAAGTTGAAAAAATCATGAAAGAGTTGGTTGGGGATGAGTATGAGAACTGGGGTGGTGAAATAGAAAAAGTGGCAAATAGGGTTTTAGTTGAGAATATGCAAAAGAATAAAAAAAATGAGAATAAAAGTATAAAAAAGAAAAAAGAAGCATGCAGAGAATATAAGTGTGCTATTAAGAACAAAGAAAGTGAAAACGATATTAATGCTAAATGAGGAAAGTACTTTAAAAATAAAAAGTTGTCTAAAATGGATAATTATAGAGAGAGGGTGAAGTGGAATAGTGAATTGTTAGAGGATATTAATAAAAGTGGAAGAGATGGGAGTAAAGAATTCTGGAATTATTAAAAGGAAAAATGTAGGGGAGAGAGAAATAGTATTAATAGATGATGAGGAAATAGAGTGTAGCTTTAAAGAAGAGTTAGAGAGAATCTTAAATAGATATGTAATGGATATAGAAAAGATGTTAGATGTGAAGAACTTAGTGATAGAAAGCATTTAGTAATGGGACTATTAGGTTCACAAAAAATGAACTGAATGAGGCAGGGAAGAGATTGAAAAGTGGAAAGGCAAGTGGTTTAGATGGATGACAGCAGAGATGGTAATGAATTTAGGGCATAGAGCAAAAGCAGTTGGCACAGAAGAAAGTTTTTTTTCCGGGAAGTTGGAGTAATAAAAGTGTAAGATTATTATTTAAAGGAAAGGGTAAGGATCATAGAAAATTAAATAATTATAGACTGATAGCAGTAACATCAGTTTTATATAACATTTTCTCATATATGGTGGCTAGAAGAGTTGTAAAGTGGATGGAAGGGAATAATGTAGTGGGGGAAATGCAAGGAGGTTTTAGGTCAGATAGGAGATAGTTTATTTGTAGTTACATGACTTATGGATATGAGTAGGAATTCAGGTAGATCATTATATACAAGTTTTATAGATATAGAAAAGGCTTATGATAGAGTAAATAGAAATAGATTATGGGTAAGGTTAGCAAATTTGAGAATGGATGAAGCTTTAGTAAAAATTATTAAGAAATTATATGAAAATAATTACTATACTTACCAATTAGGGGATATAGAATCAGTTAAAGTTTAAAATGGGATGGGATTAACACAAGGATGCTCTATGTCACCTATTTTGTTGTAGTTGAGTGAAATGGAGAAATCAATAGAAAGACTAGGAATAGGGATAAAGATATCATTAATGGGTGGCAAGGGAGTGTATATTTTGCTGGTTTTTTTTTGTGGATGATATTTTTTGTGTGCAGAAAGAAGAGAAGATATACAAGTTATGCTGAGGACATGTGCAAGACTGGGTAAAGAGATGGGGATTAAATTTAGTGAAGAAAAATGAAATATAATGATGATTAATAATGGGGAAAAAGAAGATGTAGAATTTTTATTGGGGGACATAAAGTTAAGTATGGTTGATATAGTTATTTGGGAATCATCTTATGTAATCAGGAAAATTGCTAGGATAAATGGGAGAAAAAATTGGTAAATAAAGCAAAAAAAGGAAAGGGTTTAGTAAAGAAATTAACAGTATTTTCATATAATAAATATGTAGCTAGAATTGTATGGAAGGGAGTTGTAGTAGCAGAGTTAACATATGTGTTAGTAAAAGAGTATTAGATTACTTAGAGAAAGTACAAAGGGAAGTAGGAAAACATGTGTTAGATGCAGAGGTATGGACAGCAAAAAAAGGCAATTCAAGAAGAAATGGTATGGTCTAGTTTTTATATGAGAGATGCAAAAAAATAAAATGAAAATGTTTGGTAGGTTGCAGTTTATGGACGGTAAAAGAATAGCCCAAATAGTATTTAATTGGGTTATGAATAAAAGGCAGGCAACAAGATGGTGAGAAAGGTAATGCAGTATGCAGAGGATTTGGATAAAGAATTTATATCAGTATACTTGTATAAAAGGTGGGATGATTGTGTTAGGAGGATTGTTGAGTGTTATAGTGCTAAGGAATGGGATAAAAGAATAGATGCATTAATAAATAATAGAGAGTTGGAGAGATGGAGAACTAGTATGGAGAGTAAAAATTGTTTAAATGTATATAGAAGTAAATGGAACATTGGGTGTGAGTAAATTTATGATAATAGTAAGAAAAGAAGATTATTGTTTAAGGCTCGAACGGGATCTTTATCAACAAAATAATATACATGAAAATGGATAAATATGGATGATTTAGTTTGCAAATTGTGTAAGAAAGATATAGAAAGTATTACGCATCTGTTGATTGAATGTAAATGCTTGAAAGCAGAATGGGTACAAATAAAAAAGTTATAGGAGAATAAATTTGAACAAAGTGATTATACAGAAAGTGGGTTATTGGTTTTCATGCTGGGTTTGGGAAAAGATAGGGGGGATTTAGATATAAAGGCTATAGAGGTGACAAAGATTATGTTGTGGAAATGAGATGGAGCAGATTATGTGAAAGTTAAGTCACGGTACATCACATCACATCACATTCATCGTGTGCTTATAAAAAAATCGTTTTTTCTTTAATATTATGTATGGGTTTTTTCCAAATTAAGCTTATTTACAAGCAAGGTAGGCCTTTTTAATTTTATTTCTTCAGTTAAACTGCAAAAATGAGTTTCTATTTTTGTTTCCTCCCTCGAAAAACCGATCTCACAGTCTTACTGCTAAATCTCTGTGTTCCAGATATAACACTAACATTGCCTGATATTAACACGTGTTCTCAGATAAAACTAATCAAGTCTTCCAATAGTCACTCTCTCCAACTTTTACCCCCTCAGGATAATTCTACTAATTTTTAAAAGCCCACTAAATAGCAGTCCAAAGCAATTACAACGACTACAAAAAGCTAATGCTGCCTTAACTTTTAAATGTAAAAATTTGATCTTCAAAACTTAAATTAAAACTCACTTTCCCACTCTAAATATCAACAGTTCAAGTAAAAAACAAAGTAACAACCTCCTCAACACAAATTTTTAAGCAGAAGTCCAACTTCAAAGTTATGATAAATCTGAATTTAAAAATTTCAAAAGCATAGGTGGTGCTGCACTGGAAGCACACATTTCTCTTCATTCTAAAACATCAGATAATAAAAAAGCTACCTCAAATTAACTTTCTGTACTTCACACCATGGACTTAGACACAGAATCTTTTTCTTAACATCATGACAATTTTAACATATCTTCTGCTAAAATTGTTCATATTGATTCTTCCCTCATAACACCAAATGAAAACAGTCAACTTATTCATAATCATGTTAAAAGCCAATCTCCAGCATCAAATATTTTATTGCAACACACATCCTATGCAACTGATGTTCCCACATTGAATGCTGATTATCCAGTCAAAAATACATTGCTGTACAGCAATTTAACCACATTACATGTTTCAACTCCTCCATTAATCCACAGCTTAAACACTAACCTGTCAAATCAAGCCAATAATCCCAGATATGCTATTGCATTGCAGAACAGCATTTCCTTTTCTCACAATCAAATCAATACAGCTTCAACTTCTCAATTTGACATTCTAGATCTGATGGAAGATAATATCTTATCACAGCAGTGTCAGCAGGGCATTTTTGAGCTCAATATTCAGATAATGGAACCTTATGTTGATAAATATTAGCAAGTTTCTGAGGAAGTCAACTCAAGAATTCCCACTGCTTTTTTCAATTTATTCCAACACTATCACAATGACAATACACTTATTCTAATCACAACTGAAAATAACTGTCAGATCTTCACATTTCCCATGGATCTGTTTGCCTTGCTCAAGTCCCAACAACTAGGTGATGCTAGCAAAAGAACTTGCCATCATCCCAACCGGCACTATCTTATTATAGAATTTTAGAATGCCATTCAAAGAAAACTCTTTGGAAGAAATCACTTATATCTTAATCATAGACATTTAGTATATATTGATATGAATAAACCTAAAATTGTTTATGGCTTGGATAAGAATTGTTATGTTGACTTTGGTCAAGCTGATCTTCAAAGATTTTTCTGTGCTTTTGATACTACATCCAGTTTCACATATCTCACAGAAACAAGAGCTGACCTAGAGCTTTCAAATAGAGCAGCCTTCACTCTCAAGCATTATAAAGGCATTTCACTGAATGAAATCCCTTCTCCACTTGAAAGCAAGAAGTGCCCCATCTTCCTATCTATTAATGATATTCAATCCAGTTCTTTCTGTGTGGCAAACATACTTACTTGGTCAAGATTTGACCAAGGAGAATATGCCAATTTTGCAATCTTAAAAAAGCTAAAAACCACACATGCTCCTCTACAACTCATAAAATTACTCTCATAAATCAATTATCTTTACTAAATCAATCAGCTAATTCTAATAACCACACTTTTATGTCTGACAGTCATTCATCTAATCCCCAAAAACAGTCCCTTCAGTTACTTCAGTTTATGAAGCACATTAAAATGATTCTTCATACTCTAATTCACTTCTTGCCATCCAATCATTACATCAAGATTTCATCAACCCAACCACTAAAGATACAGATGTAATTCAAATCATTGTACCTCAAACATTTAAGCCAAACTTTCCTACCTGTTTTTATACAACCTCCAAAGCCTCCTCTGTTGTCATCAATAAGAGGGAGATGCGAGATTCTTTCAGTTCACAACATGAAGAAACAGACACCACAGTTGCAGATTCAGATCCCAATATCAAATCTAATAGACACACAGCATCCGAATCTTCCAGTTCAAGTAGGAAGAAAGATAAAAAAGATCAAAAACTGCTATTTCATCATCCAATTCTGTAGATCCATTCTCTTTCAAGGTTAATCCAAATTTTCAAGATAATAATAATTTCAACACTGAGAACAGCAATTTAAACACACTATCAGCCCCTGTTTCTCCAGCTTCAAGTTTGAGTGCTTCCCACAATCACAACTTTAATTCTAACAGCTTGCATGCATCCACATACTTCATGGATCATTCTGTTTCCACAATTGATTATCAGATCATAGCTCACCTTTACAATCTCTTCATGCAACTAAAATAGCTGGTGTTAATGTCAAAGGCTTAAACTCCATACACTCATTTTTGTTATCAGTAGATGGTACAGAAGATTGACCTTGATATAGTATGCTTTCTGATATGAAACTTCATTTAATATCCAATCCAAAGATAGATTACCTGACTGATCCAATCCAAAAATAGATTACCTGATGAGTCAGTTTGGCTTTTTCCATTATTTGCCTTCAACTTCTGCTTCATCTGGTGTCACTATATTAATCAACAAGCATTTTAAATACAATACATTCTGAACAGTCTATCTTAGCAAGGAACTTTTAATTGCTAACATAACCTTGGAATCTTATTCAGTCAATATCATATATTTTTACATCAGTAACAGTCCTAAATTAATACATCTTGTTATCAGAAAAATCAATGTCTTACTTTCTTCTGATGCATGACCTGTTAGAATAGCTTTAACAGAAAATATTTATATCTACTAAACATAATCTTTTTTGTGTGGAGAAGGTCATTTTCCTCCTGGATCTTTCTCCTTTTATACAAATGTCTTGAATTGATTTACTATACTAAACCACTGAGTTACCCTTCAATCTCAGCTCCACTGGCCCCTTTCTCTGACCATCTAGCTTTAATCATTACACTTCAAATTGATCCCAAATCTCTCACACATTCTAATTTCCCACATACAATTAGACTTCTTAAGAAATTTTCCACCACTGAATGGCCCTTCTCAGAGGCAAGGGACTAAATTTTCTATAAAAGGAGCTTGATCAAATTAGCTCTGAATTGAGAAAACTCTCACAAACCAACTCCAGTACACAGCAAATCATGAATCTTAAGCTGTGGTATCTTGATAATCAAAAGATCTTGGCTCAGTATATTTCTACAAAGTGTTCAAAATTTTTTTTAGCCAATAACCATCAATGGATGTGCAGCTATATTCACTGGGCACTGGGCACTGGTTGCTGCTTTCCAACCTACACTATGATCTCAATTGATCAACACCATTACAGAAGCCCAGAGATTCTGAACAAGATTCATCAGCATTTCAATGTCAAACCTTAAAGCAATAAGTTTTCCATTAGAAATGGCTGTTTGGTGCCTGATGATCAATCTGATCATGGCATCACTGAATCACTGATCATTCAAAACCTCCAGCCATATTCAGAAAGTACTGACCCAGGTTTGCATTTCATTCCCCATTTTGTTTTTCTTCACCTTAGTTATTTTACTGCACCAATACTCTGGCACATGATCAATATTCTTGTGGGTAAATTTTAGAACATCCCTGATTTATATCCAATAGCACTTGTTCCATTTCTCAAAAAACAACTAAATTCCTCCAGTTTATCAAATATTCATCCAATCTCCATGACACCTTTAATCATCAAAACTATAGAATCAATAGTTAAAGATAAATGTCAAGGTTATATTTTTTACCATATCTCTATGTATCAGTTTGCTCACAAGGGTTTCTTTATGGCAGATGCGATACAGGGTTTTTTGCTACAGGTTGAACACATCAGACTTCACAAAAACTCTGAACCCATACTCATCCAGCTGGACTTCTCATCTGCATTTGATTCTGTGATTTCTTCCATTCTTCTCGAGATGCTTGCAGACTATGAAGTTTCAAATCCTTTTATTAGAATCATTACTAAACTTTTGCACAATCACTCAATCTTCACTTCCCTAGATGGCCAGATTTCTCAGGGAATCAGATTACCTATGTACATTTCCCAAGGTTCTCCCCTTGCCATCTTATTATTTATTACATGTAAACCCATTGTTGCTCACAATAAAAAGAAATTTACTCAGAATTTTTGTACCTGATCTTAACCACAACATACACTATATATCTTACATCGATGATATATCTATATTTCTTCTATCTAAATTATACTTGCCAGCTCTACTTGACATTTTAAATAGTTTCTCTCAGAAATTGAACCTATGCATAAACTACTCAAAATCTTCCTCTTGAAAAATTTTCACGGGTAAAACCATTACCTCTATTTTTGCCTGAGAGCCTCAGAATTTTCTTGGCTTTCCCATTACCAAGTTATTCTGTGCCATGACCAAGCAGATTCAAAACTCTATTTTAGAAAAAAATAGCAAGATAGTGCATTTCCTCTTGGAAATATATCTTTCTCTTCTGGGCAAAACCACTCTCTTAAACATGATGATTTATCCATGGCTTAATTATTACTTCCCTATAATTAAGCCCATCAAAACATTTTTAAACAAGTTGAACTTTCTCCATCTCAAACCACTCTGGCATGGCAAGGCAGTGGCCATCAGTCTTTCCACATCTCACATGCCCAAAGAACTCAATGGACTCAGCCTACATTCTATAGCTACTTTATATCTTCAGAAGGTGATTGGTACTTTACACCTCATTCAAGCAAAGCAAATCATCTTACATCCTTCCATCTTATTCAGCCTACAGACACTCCTACACCTTAGTGCAGTAAATGGCTCATAGATCTTTGGCCACATGTTAACACCCATATAAACACTACAATCAATTTCTTCGATACCAAGAAAACATACCAGGATGCTTACAAACTAAAACACCAAAATCTAACTGCACTTTAAGTTACACTCGGTCTAAATAATGTCACATATCAAAAAGCTCAAATGCTGGTTCCTTGAACCCAAATATGTGAACTCTTCATTTTAAAGATTAATCTCAACTCTCTAGTTCTGCTGAGAAATCCACCCATCACCTAATAAATTACTGTTCTCTCCTCAATCCAATAATAATTTATATTGCAAAAAATGTATCAACCAACATCAATATTATTCTAGATCTTCAGAAAGCCATCAACACTGGTACATTTTCTGTCATAAGACTTTCCACCTTCCTTGTCTTCAGCATTTGGCTTGTCAGATGTGAATGCATCTTTGATCAGGTCAGCTAATGTGTACTCAAAACTTTTATAAGCATCATCAAAAACACAGCATCCAGAGATCAAACTCTGGCACCTGATTGTCTTTTCAAAGACACATGGTTGAGAGTAACTCTTCTGGAAATCTAACCTGCATCACAATAACTTTCCTTTTTTATGTAGTTCATACCATTAATTATGAACATGTAAAGACTTTCACCAGATTCTAGTACCTTTTGGTCATGTTTTTCATTTGCCTTTTTTTCTAACTTCTCAACATACTTCTATCTTAATAAAAAAGCATGAAATAATTAACAAAAAATTATAAACTAGAATAACTTTGTTTTATTATGGGTGAAAGTAAATTTTATAAATTAATCGCTCTTTTATGAGTATTGTTATTCATATATATATAGTTTAACATATATAAAATATTGTTTACCTATTCGAAGACGCTATATATATAAAATATTTCCTTGTAAAATACAACATATTCTTTTCTCATGTAGTAAATAATTAAAATATTACTTAAAAATTACAGATTAAGTAATAAAAATTTAAAATAGATTTATTATTTTCAATCATAATGTCCACTTTACTTCTTGACACATGCTTATTATTATTATTATATTTGTATTTATGCTTTTTTTACTAAGAAAGATATTAAGATTATAAATTTATTAAATCAACTTAAACACAAAAGTAATTTTATATGTAGTTAAATTATCGGGAGTAAATATATACATATTACAACAGTACTTTATTTGCTCTAAGAATAATTTAAAAAGCAAGCTGAATATAGGTTGTCTTTAATTGCTTGAGATTAAAAGCTAACCTGAAAGACCGGCTAAAATGTAGGTCATCTTTATTTCGTTTATTGACCTTAGAGGTTATTGACTCGCGTAAGTTGTAAATTAATAAAGATAAGTAAAATAAAGTTTCCTTATAGTTTCAAAATGTATATTATTTTAATATATATATCGGTACTTTATATGAATACAATATATATATATGTGTGTGAGTAGAAGAAAAGTTAAATCAGCGTTCAACTAAAAAACCCGCTACCCGGCAAAACTTCTCCAAAGTTCTTCATAGACAAACAGGAAAGATATGAAAGATTGGGATGAGAATTTAACTGACTTTTTATTTTGGCACTGCTCTCTAACCATGAACTTTTTATAATAATCCATGGTCGATGGTTAGTTGGATTTGCTTGAAATCAGCCACTGTGAGTTATTGGGGGGGGGGGTCATATTTATTAAGCCTGGATCCAAATCCAATTTGGAAGCATGGAAAGCATATGCCCTACTAATGCACCATTTTGTTATATATATATAGTTGGATAGATAGGTACATAGAAAGACAAGAAGAGATATTTGGATAAATAGATGGCACACCTGACTTTAAAATCGATATCTGCAGCTCCTAATCACACACAAAAAAAGATTTTTACCCTGCAAGTGTTTTTTTTTTTTTTTCAGAGAGAAACTGTCTAATAAATGACATGGTTTCAAACCAGGTAAATGAATAAAATAGCCATTTGCCAATTTCTATTGCAATTTTGGTATTGCACAATAATACACAATTGAAGATGCAGACAAACTCACGAAAAATAAAAGTATTTTTCCCCCAATCTGCTAAATTTATGCTTCATGAAAAGGCATACTGCATACTGAATACTCATAAATTTTATCATTATATTTTTAACTAGTTGTGATAAAATACTCCAAAATATTTCTCTATGAGTTTTTATTTATATTATTTATAAGTTGTTTACCATTATTTGGAATATATTTAAGTTTCATTATTACATCATTTATATATACATAATATAAATAAAATTTAAAAAAGATATGTGGATGATGATTTTGTTTGTGGAGATACTAATACTATAAATTTTCTTGTAGAGAAATTAAATAAGTTGAATGGCTTGAAATGGACTATTGAAAAGGAACAGGACAAAAATATTAAATATTTAGATTTAATTATAACAAGAGAATAATATATTAAATGATAAATTAATAATTAAGCCACTGCAAAAAAGGGGATATATAAATTGTAAATCAAAAGTACCAATTATGCCTAAGATGGCAAGTTTTAGATCTTTTTTGTTTCATAATGAAAAATTATTTCGTTACCATATTTGCCAAGGAATTGCTCTATGTTGGTTATAAAATGGAACAAATAAGCAATACTTTATATCAATTTTAAAAAAAAGTTATAATGGTTTAAAGGAAATGAAAATTAATAGTAAACAATGGATATGTATTCCATTTATTTCAAATCCACAAGTGAAATTTTTTAAGGATATATATAAGAATGTGTTTAATGTTTCATTCTATGTTCCAAATGATATTAATAAATTAGTCAATAATTCTAAGGATGTCATACCTGTCAAGCAGAAAAGTAAAATTATATATCAATTTTTTTGTGATTGTATGCTATCATATATAGGTGAATCTAGGTGCAGTATTGAGAACAGATTGAGGGAGCATAAATTGTTATATAAGCATATAAAAAATAAAAATAATGGTGATTTAATGTCTCCTTCAGTTTTTTTTTAACATGAAAAAATGTGTAAATATAAATTTAAATTTGATTTTGAAAATGTGAAAATTTTTCATGAAGAGAGAAACCATGGCAAGAGAAAAATTAAAGAGGCAATTTTTATAAACAGGAATAAAATGCATTTAATAAATCCACAAGCTGCTAACATTAAAATATGAGATTTGTGAAATTTGAATTGATGAAGTTTGCTTCTGCTTTTGTTTTTAATTTAATGGCAGTTGAGGCAGGTTTAAGAACTTAACTGAAAGTACTTCTGCAGATTTAAAGATTGTTTATAATAGTTTGTTACCATTAAAATTATTATTTTTATTATAATTATATATATATAAAGTACAGTTGGTGAGTTATTTTAATGAATTTCTTTAGTGAAGATAACAGTTGTAACTTTTAAATTACAATTTTTTTTAAAGAAATACAATTATTCAACAAAAAGTAAGATCAGTTTCCAGTATATATTATTAACAAAGGAAACTCAAAAAATTATTCTAGATTATAGAACAAAAATCTGGCTGGATTATATTTAAAGACATTTATAATTAATCAAGAGTAACCTGTTTAAAAAAAAAAAAACTTTTATGAAGGATTATAAAAGAATTAAAACTATTTTATTTTAAAAAAGTAAATAAAAAAACTTTTTTTTACCATTAGATTATAACTGATTCATTTTAGTATATATATATATATATATATATATATATATATATATATATATATATATGCATCATATGTGCGCATTTATGTATTATTAAAAATGAATTGATTTTTTTTATATAAGTATGATAATTTAAACATGTTAATATAATTATTATACAGTGCATCTGATTATATATATGGGTGTGAATTTCTTGTATATTTTTGATATTGAGAAGTAATTGTATATTAAAAAATATAATATCATTTATTAGGTTTATTTTTTATAAATGCCAGTGTGTGCACATGCATATATTAAATCAGCCATTAATTATGTAATATAAAAATGAATTTCATATATAGGTTTATGAGAATTCAAATATGTTCATAAATTATTATATTGCACATCTGTGTGCTTATATATAAGTGAGTTGTATGTAAACCTATTGGGACATATATGCAAATTACAATGTAATAGTGGATTTTTTTGGAAAGCTTAATTTATATTTATAGCATTTTCTGAAGACCTTAATATCATATAATTGTTATTAATAAATTGATTTGTTAATGTTATTCCAGTGAATTTATTTAATCCTAAAATATAAATTAGATTTTTTATTATATCTCTTATTCACACTGACAGTTAGAGAACTTTTCATCCAGAGCTATATTTGTGCATAAGTCTATTATATAAAAAAATAATATGTTTAGTGTTCCTGTCTTCTATGGTTACACCTTATAATTATTATTGTTATGACTTAAAATAAGTGGAACCCATGAATTTTAGTTTATTGACATTGCATAAATAGTGAACAAATAAAAGTAGCATATGTCATGGGAAATTAAACATGTGTTGATCATGTGGGTGTTTAAACCGATTATAATGTAAGACAATATACAGTGTTTTCTTGAAGGTCTGTGATGGTGATCTTTTAGTTGTATTTAGATGTTGAACTATTTTCATGATCTAATATGATTATTAAAGGTCTTTAGAAAAAATTACCTTTATTTAAATATTCTAAATACATTTAACTGTTACTAATAGCACATTAAAGAGGTTAGTATATGCACAATGGGTCCTGGTTTGCAGACCGTACTGTAGTCGTCAGAGGGCGCGGCGACATCATCAACAAACAGCCTGAAAATGGCAAGTGATAAATTTTTTTACAAAAACGCCTCAAAATCGACAAATAAAAATGCCTAAGGCAATATATGTACAGCAAATAAAGCGAAAACTACAAATTGAAAAAAAATTAAAGAAAATTCTGCAAAATTCAAATAATAAAAACAAAAAATCATGAAAATTGCATTATGAGGTATACCCCCCTCCCCAAAATAAAAAAAACGCCTCAAAATCGACAAATAAAAATGCCTCAGACAATATATGTACAGAAAATAAATCGAAAACTACAAATTATAAAAAAATGCAAGAAAATGCCACAAAATTCAAATAATAAAAACAAAACATCATGAAAATTGCATTATGAGCTATCCCCCCCCCCAAAAAATAAAAAAAACGCCTCAAAATCGACAAATAAAAATGCCTCAGACAATATATGTACAGAAAATAAATCGAAAACTATAAATTAAAAAAAAATGCAAGAAAATGCTACAAAATTCAAATAATAAAAACAAAAAACCATGAAGATTCTATCAAGAGATATACCTCCCTCCACAATCTGACAATTCACAAAACATGGCAGCCAAAAAAAGCGGGAAAATACGAAAAAAATCAAATCATTTACCTTCAACATAAATATGCATCTAAGTTCATATTAAAAAGCAATTCCCCCAACTGGTCAAAACGTAACACAGATTAATACGTAGTAACTAATAAAAAAAATAAGCAGAAAATGCTATAAAATGCAAACTATAAAAAAATAGGATCAACAGTTCCCCCCCTACAATCTGGACATTCAGAAGGAAGCATGGCGGCCAAAAATAGCGGGGATCAAATTATTTACCTTAAACATAAATATGCATCTAAATTGATATAGAAAAGCAATTAATTGTTCTCTGGCTTTCAAATTAATGCATATGTAAATGGAGCAGTAATATTTAAATAATCAAAAAGCAATCATTACCGACCCCTCCCCACTAATCAAAACGTAATAAATGGTATCAATATTTTAAGATTGTTTAAGTAACAGACCTAATAAGAATTCATATCATAGATTAATACGTAGTAAGTAATTAAATAGAATTATAGTAAGTTTAAAAGAGAAGATGGAAATATTACTTTGTTGCATTTTTTTTTGTTCAAGAAATTGTTTTTCACCGTTATATAGATTAAATCACATATTGTAATTGTAGTTTCAAAATGACTATCCCCTTCCCCCATTTAGTGACTTTTCTAAAACTAAGAACTCATAACACAGATTAATACGTACTAAGTGATTAAATATGGCAACAACGGACTAACTTTTATAAAATGTACTAAATATTATGAATATTTAAAAAATCAAACACTATTTGCACATATGCTGTGAATTATTTAAGTAATAGATATAATAACTCAACACAGATTAAACCAAAAAACCATGAAAATTCTATCAAGAGATATGCCTCCCTCTACAATCTGACAATTCACAAAACATGGCGGCCAAAAAAAGCGGGAAAATATGAAAAAAATCAAATCATTTATTTTCAACATAAATATGCATCTAAGTTCATATTAAAAAGCAATTCTCCCAACTGATCAAAACGTAACACAGATTAATACGTAGTAACTAATAAAAAATAAGCAGAAAATGCTATAAAATGCAAATTATAAAAAAATAGGATCAACATCCCCCCCCTTACAATCTGGAAATTCAGAGAGAAGCATATCTAAATTGAGAAATAATATTTAAATAATCAAAAAACAATAGACAAAAAATAATTACCAAAGTCCTTGAATAGTAACTGAAGACTAAGTAACTGGTTATTTGATGGCATTTTGAAGCTTGAATAGTAACTGAAGATTAAGTAACTGTTTATTTGATGGCAGCATTTTGAAGCTTGAATAGTAACTGAAGATTAAGTAACTGGTTATTTGATGGCAGCATTTTGAAGCTTTAAAGGCACTTGAATAGTAACTGAAGATTAAGTAACTGGTTATTTGATGGCAGCATTTTGAAGCTTGAATAGTAACTGAAGATTAAGTAACTGGTTATTTGATGGCAGCATTTTGAAGCTTGAATAGTAACTGAAGATTAAGTAACTGGTTATTTGATGGCATTTTGAAGCTTGAATAGTAACTGAAGATTAAGTAACTGTTTATTTGATGGCAGCATTTTGAAGCTTGAATAGTAACTGAAGATTAAGTAACTGGTTATTTGATGGCAGCATTTTGAAGTTTTAAAGGCACTTGAATAGTAACTGAAGATTAAGTAACTGGTTATTTGATGGCAGCATTTTGAAGCTTGAATAGTAACTGAAGATTAAGTAACTGGTTATTTGATGGCAGCATTTTGAAGCTTTAAAGGCACTTGAATAGTAACTGAAGATTAAGTCATGATGTTTATTTAGTGTAAAAAAATACAGCAAAGATGGCAGAATTTTGAAGCATTTTGGAACAGATTTTAACACATATTAAAAAAAGATGGCAGAAATTAGCAGATTATAATTTAGATTGACGGTATATTGATGGCCTGCAATATCGCCTCGAACATATCTTCATCACCATGCAATCGTCACCACATGAATTCATCCAAGTAAGAATCAAGATGCTGTCTAGCAGTCCCACTGTCTTGTTTATTGCGACATTTCAAAAGCCCCCAAAGTCTTTCTACATGTTGAGTGTGGGCCCCGGTAGTAGGATCGACAAAATTGTAGGAATGATTGACTTTGAAGTGTTGGAAACCTGCAGCAGTCAATACATCCGTTTTGTAGGCCTTCCAACAGTCAGTATATATGGTGGTTCCTGGTGCTATATGTTCTTTAATCAGATCTAGAAGAACAGGTGCTGTTCGATTTGGAATAGCAACGATGAAACACTCTTTCGTTTCTCTACATAAGCCGCCAAATAACCACTGTTGGGAAAGAATTCTTCCCTGCTGATTTTTGCATTTACTGAACAAAGTTTCGTTGACCTCTACAATTTTACCTGGGCCTCCAATTTTGCAGGATGGACAAGAGAGCAGACTCTCTTTACATGCTTCTCTTAAATATTGCTTCCACGTAACGACAGTATTCCTGTTCACATCCAAATCATTTTTACCCGATTTTATGGTCAATTGGTTTTTGCTACAATAATAAATGATCCGGATGGATGTTACAAACGACAATTTGCAACCTTCAAACCAAGTTCCTTTCCGAAGTGCTACTCGACATTGACATGTGTTAATGTTGCACTTCCATTGTGCCCTTGCATTCACATAAAGTTTCATTTCATGGCCATTACGACATACTCTTTGAGAAGGCAGAACATTTTTACTTTGGAGGAACTCCACTGCTTCAAGTTCTGTCTTTGGCAGATCCCAAACTTTCAAGATTTTCAATAAAATAATTGAATATCGCAGAAAGTAAAAAAAAAGCACGTAAATTTCAGATGCTGATATTTCAACGTGAGACTTTGAAATAGTGCCTCAAACTTTGCTGCATATTTAATGTTGTATTCTGCTGCATGGAAAAAAATAATCCTGTGTCAAAAAATAAAAATTATCCCAATAACTTTTATTTCTAGCAGTCCAAAATAATTAAAATGTCATAATAGAACTAAGCAGGTATTTCAAAACTCTACTTTAGCTACATTTTAAGTAAATTTGTTAGCTTTGGAAATTATATTTTTGATGTAAAATCTCTATTACGTCATATTTCATTTTACAGTTTGTTCTTTCAAAATTAAAGTGCATACTATAAAAGAAGGATGACCGGTAATTATTTTTGGGTATCATAACGTAATAGAGATTTTACATCAAAAATATAATTTCCAAAGCCAACAAATTTAACTAAAACATAAGTGAACTAGACTTTTGAAATACCAGCTTTGTTCTATTTTGACGTGTTAATTATTTTGTATTGCTAGAAATACAAGTTGTTGGGATAATGTTTATTTTTTGACAAACTTAATTAGGATTATTTTTTGATGGAGAAGAATACAACATTAGATATGCGCAAATTTTAACTCAAAACTTTTTTTTCCCGCTAATTTCTGCCATATTTGCTCTTAGTATTATTTATAAAATCTGTTCCGAAAGACTTTGGTAATTATGTTTTGTATTCCTTTTTTACATTGATTATTATTTAAATATTATTGATCAATTTACATATGTCATAATTTGAAAGCCAGATAACAATTAATTGCTTTAAAGATAAATAATTTGATGTTGAAAGAGTTTTCTTTTAAAAGTATTTACAGTATTTTTTGCTGTCAAGTAAAGGGGAGGGGGGGGGAGAGAATATTTCATGTTTGTAATTACACTTCTCTCATTAAAAAAATGTAGATGAACTTGCAACTTTGTTTAAATAAAAACATAATTGAAAATAATATGAATATAGTGGACAATTGTTTATTATTTTTAAAATGAATTGGGATATTATATATGTGTGCATAACTTGATTTAAATAATTGCTAGTGTTTCTAGATACCTTCTGTTAAATAATTTTTTTAATCTGCTGAAATCATCATTGCTAAAAGTGTTAAGAAATTTACCAGCAAAGCTACATTTTGCAGAACATCATGATCGAGTCATCATTGTGCAAATGGCTCTGAACCGAATTTGGAACAAGGTAATTTTTCCCACTTTCTTTTTTAAACTTTCTTACTATGTACTGTATTAATCTGTGTTGAGGAGTTATATCTATTACTTAAATAATGCACAGCACATGTGCAGATAGTGTTTGATTTTTTAAATATTCATAATATTTAGTACATTTTATAAAAGTTAGTCCGTTGTTGCCATATTTAATCACTTAGTACGTATTAATCTGTGTTATGAGTTCTTAGTTTTAGAAAAGTCACTAAATGGGGGAAGGGGATAGTCATTTTGAAACTACAATTACAATATGTGATTTAATCTATATAACGGTGAAAAACAATTTCTTGAACAAAAAAAAATGCAACAAAGTAATATTTCCATCTTCTCTTTTAAACTTACTATAATTCTATTTAATTACTTACTACGTATTAATCTATGATATGAATTCTTATTAGGTCTGTTACTTAAACAATCTTAAAATATTGATACCATTTATTACGTTTTGATTAGTGGGGAGGGGTCGGTAATGATTGCTTTTTGATTATTTAAATATTACTGCTCCATTTACATATGCATTAATTTGAAAGCCAGAGAACAATTAATTGCTTTTCTATATCAATTTAGATGCATATTTATGTTTAAGGTAAATAATTTGATCCCCGCTATTTTTGGCCGCCATGCTTCCTTCTGAATGTCCAGATTGTAGGGGGGGGGGACTGTTGATCCTATTTTTTTATAGTTTGCATTTTATAGCATTTTCTGCTTATTTTTTTTATTAGTTACTACGTATTAATCTGTGTTACGTTTTGACCAGTTGGGGGAATTGCTTTTTAATATGAACTTAGATGCATATTTATGTTGAAGGTAAATGATTTGATTTTTTTCGTATTTTCCCGCTTTTTTTGGCCGCCATGTTTTGTGAATTGTCAGATTGTGGAGGGAGGTATATCTCTTGATAGAATCTTCATGGTTTTTTGGTGTTAGTATTTGAATTTTGTAGCATTTTCTTGCATTTTTTTTTAATTTATAGTTTTCGATTTATTTTCTGTACATATATTGTCTGAGGCATTTTTATTTGTCGATTTTGAGGCGTTTTTTTGATTTTTTGGGGGGGGGGGGATAGCTCATAATGCAATTTTCATGATGTTTTGTTTTTATTATTTGAATTTTGTGGCATTTTCTTGCATTTTTTTATAATTTGTAGTTTTCGATTTATTTTCTGTACATATATTGTCTGAGGCATTTTTATTTGTCGATTTTGAGGCGTTTTTTTGATTTTGGGGGGGGGGGATAGCTCATAATGCAATTTTCATGATGTTTTGTTTTTATTATTTGAATTTTGTAGCATTTTCTTTAATTTTTTTTTAATTTGTAGTTTTCGCTTTATTTGCTGTACATATATTGCCTTAGGCATTTTTATTTGTCGATTTTGAGCCGTTTTTGTAAAAAAATTTATCACTTGCCATTTTCAGGCCATTTGTTGATGATGTCGCCGTGCCCTCTGATGGCTACAGTACGGTCTGCAAACCACGACCGCACAATGTTTCAAGAGGCATTATTCTCCCCTCTTCTTCAGGTGTTGCTAACTTGATCAGTGGTAGTACTAGCATGGTAATCAAACCTGGACTCTTAGATTCTTGAGTATTGAATTTTGAGCTAATAGTCTAACTAAATGAGCCATCCTGCTAAAGGCAACAATTGGTAGCAATTTTATATACTTATCTATGAGGTTCCTGCTGATTTTTTTCCACTTTCTTCTAAGAGCAAAGTTTATTAGTGATTTCCAAACATTATTTATCATCATACTAACTTGACTTATGGAATTGTTTGCAATTGTCATGTGAGTAGTTTTTATTTTTTTATTTTTGTACTTTTTCTTATCTATCCAATATTCTTGTGTTTTCCCAATTGGTGAGATGAGTTGTTCCATTGAAAAGTGCTTGCAAAAATACAAACTGATGATGAGAAAACAATTGTGTCTAAAGTAGCATACCATTTATGTATCCAGTGAATATATGTTCAATTGGTTAAATAGAAGAATATTAGATAGAGAAAGAAAGGTCCAAAGAAGAAAATTTAAAGAAGATGCACACATGGCAATGGCAAAAAATCCCATAAGCCAACATAGTGTGACTCTACATAATGTATGGAAACCACTAATCAACTTTGCTCTTAGAAAAAAGTGGAGAAAGCAGGAAGAACCTCCTAGATAATTATAGAAATTTTTACTGACTGTTGTTTGTGGCAGAATGCTCACTTGGTTACAATGTTACATTGAAATTCAATATTTGGATCCAGGTTTGATTCCCATGCTGCTATTGTCACTGGTCAGGACAGAAACATCTGACAAAGAGGGGAGAATAATACATTTTGAAACATTGTGGACCTAATAACCTGTGTGCTATTATTAACAAATGAATGTATTTGAAGCATTTAAATAAAGTTACATTTTTCTAAAAACATTCAATATTCATAGTAAATGATGGAAATAATCCAACATATAAATACAAAGGCAATATACACATTGCACAAATAGAGAAAATTATATGTTTGAATTACATTTTTCAAATTTAATTGGTATAGAGAGTTTAGATTTTATGGCTTGTTAGTAAGAATATCAAACCTAAATAAGTTATCTTTATAAAATCTTCTCAATGATTATTCATAATCTCAACCAACTATAGTGATTTCTTCTAATTAATTGCTTGCTATAATGCAATTATTTTTTATATTGACAGGCATACATGAAGTTGTTTCTTGAATATATATATATATATATATATATATATATATATATATATATATATATATATATATATATATATTGAAGCAGTCCATCTTAGCTTAAGATTGAGCTTCATGTTTCCATCTACTAACCTAAGTTTAAATCCCTATTTCCCATCCCACTCCTTTTGTTGTGTATATATATTTCATGTATATATTTGAGATGTGAAAAAATTTAATGTTTCAATAACATGTTTTAAAATTATTATTAATTCTTTTTATTAATTATTAGTTCTTTTTTATTAAAGTATTATAGATGCGGCTCATATATATATATATATATATATATATATATATATACATATATATATGTTAAAAAGAAGATTTGCACAGGTTAAATATATAAAATACATATTTTGTGGGTTCATCCGTGTTAAAAACTTTTAATATTAATATACTGACGTTTCAACTTGGTCACACAAGCCATCCACAGAGACCAAGTCGAAACATCAGTATATTAATATTAAAAGTTTTTAACATGGATGAACCCACAAAATATGTATTATATAGATATAGGAGCAAAACTTACTAACAAAATATTGATGTTTTTAAATATTTATTATACGACATTTTTATCTTTTTCTTTTTAAATTGCTTGTTTTTCTATTAAACTGTATATTTTTTTATAAAATCCAATATGGAAGATGTGACTGTTGTTAATTGTCCAAAAATAATTAAAGGGAGGTATTTTTTAATTAAAGTTTTACTTAAAAGAAATGAGAATATGTAGATTAAAGATTTTCTTTTGTATAAAACATGTTGTCAAATCTATTTCTAATCTGGAAATAGATTTGAATATTATTTATTTAATTCTAAAATAAGGGTGACTTGATTGTTTTATATATATATATATATATATATATATATATATATATATATATAAACAATCATATTATATATATATATATATATATATATATATATATATAACTGCTAGTTATTTTCTTTTTTTATACTCTTAAAATATATGCTATGTATTCCAGTTATTGAAAATCCACAAACATGGGATTGAATTATTTTAAATAGTAGGAAAGGGAAGAGGGAAAATCTTAATGTTTCTGTTACTAAATCAAATCTTAACGTATATTTTATTAATTTGAAATAAAATCTTCATGTATATTTTAGTAAATGAAATCTAAATTTCTCTATATATATTATAGTAGCATAGCATATTATTTATATAAATTATAGTATTCAAACAAGGGTCATTTATTTTTAAAGCAGTAAAACTTTTCAATGTCGTTAGTGACATTTATCATTCGTACTGCGTTCCTGACATATAGCCGATCTTCATGATTATATATATGTGCTTCTTAATCTGGGGGTTACAACAAGTTCGAACCCATAGATTCCTTCTCATTCCATAGATAGTTGAGCTATCTGGAACCACATTTATTCTGTATAAAATACCTCTGGCGGTGATTCCATAAGTTTGGCACATGCTATGCATATTTACTTCATATAGATAAAAGGCCTCTCGCATCAGTTATAACAGCAAAAGTCTGGGCCATGCCATGCCTATCCACTTTTCTCTAAGCACTACCCAAGAAGGGGCTGTGAGATTTTTTTTTTCATCCATAAGCACGACCATCTCCTCTTAGTTATTTTTGGCTATTATGTCAGTACCACACAAACTTCATATTATTAATATTATTTCTTTTGCTTATGACTTACTTTTAGTGCTGTAATAATACTAAAATTGCACTCTGTTTAAATATATATATATAAATGCCAATTATTTCTATTTTATTAATTAAATTTATTTCAGTCTTATTCAGTCCCACCATCGTAATTTGTATATCTATTTAAGAGTATCTATATGCCTTGGGAAAAATAAAGCATTCGTCTTACTATCATTAAAATAATTGTTCATTAAATATTTTGTCATAGATTTAAATATAATCAAATGTTTTCAAATGTATTTTAATTATTTTCATGACCTCAATGGCATGAAAATAGTTTATATCATATGTATAATGAATTTCAGAACACTCCTAGAAAATATATGTTAGTCACCATGTTTCTGAACTGTAAATCAAAGTGTTAATGGCAGTATTATGTAATTCTTTCTAATATTCGATTGGCATCTTAATTTTAGACCCACCAAAGATGTGTGTTTATTTATAATATATCATTTAGCTAATAAAGAGCATATGAAAAATAATAGCGTGAATGACACTATGTTAATTATCTACCGCTTGCTCATTCATGCACATACTAATGTACTTAATTTATAAATGTGTAATAATTTGTCAGTATATTAAACTATATTTTATTGTCTAACTTATTTGAGTAGTTCGAATTCCTATTCCTTCACTTCCACATATTACAGCAATGCTTATGTATATTTTAGTTTAGTCATAGTTAATAGATATCTCATTGTTTTGCTCAGCTTTGCTAATCAGCTGGATTAAGATTAATTCTCATGTGCCATCACTATTATGTTATTCATTAGGTGTTATATCTGGGGCTTAGAAAGTGGGTTCGAACTCAGGCTGGTCCCTGACCTAAATCTTGGGCTTGACTGGGTTTGAAGTACATTTTGTGAGTTCCAGCTCATGTTAGATGGATAAACATGTTTTGACCAGCACAATATGGATATAAGAGAAAACCTTAAATAAAATTAAACACTCTACAACATCAATACGACATTGAATATCCAAAATTTCAAAATATGTTGACTGGTAACAAATCTGTATGCAATAACTTGAATACACTCTAACTATGTAACAATATTATCCCAATGAAATAGCATTGTAGACTTATGTCTTTGGGTTATCCTTTATAATTTCATCATCAGTACATCTAGGCACTATTATCTCATTTCTAATGGATCCGTACATTACAATATTTCTAGTTAAAATTCTATTGATTATGAGCTACTGGAATATTGGAACATCCTCACAAGTTAATTTCTATATGATTCATTTAATAGCACTGCTACAGACTTTTAACATTCATATATTTATTTTGCTATTACAACTAATAATTCTTAATATATATCTGATCCAAAACCACAATGCAAAATTTAATAAATGTTCTCTTCAACATGAGTGAAAAAGATTGCTTTCAACAGATAGTCTGTGGATATAACCAAAAAGTATACAAATAAACATTTTACAATTCTATTAAATAATTCTTTCAGTAGTACATCAATATGATGCTTTTGGATCTTTGATAGCATTACTGCTTTCATTTATAAAATATTGACATTGCATCTAAGGTATATGCATATGTTCCTGCTGTAAATGTTGATGAATACTCTACCATTATAGTGAAATAGAAACAAACCCTTCAAATGTAATCAGAGCCATATTTCAGTAGTTGTTTAAACCTCTATTAAAATTTTGTGGTCTTTAAAGGCAGATGTGTGTTTTTTACAGTAAAATATTGGTTAGTCATACACATTTCCTTTTGGAAAAAATATAAGCAGAATATACATGAGTACAAATGTAAATATTTTTTTCAAAATAAATTTATTTGCACTATAAATCGCATACAAAAGGTTATACAGAAATAGAAATCTTAATCAAGTATAGCACAAATAGTTAATCCAGATTTACAAAGCATAGACAAATTGCATGTATAATTTACAAGGAATTGAAACATATTACACTAAATACAGAATAGTTAACTAGCTTAACCAAAATGGCATTATATAAAAATAACTTGTCAAGAATGTAGTGGCTCTTCAAACAAATGCTATGAAGATAACAATTTCAAACTGATATGAAGATTATGAATAAAGCAAACCCAACATGATATGAAGTAGAAGATAAATAGATTACAGATTGCAAATGAATATAATATATATGGTTTATCTACAGTTACAAAGGCTAAACAAACCAGACTACAACATGTGAAACAAAGAATGAATGCATATTATACTAAATGTATAATGACTAACAAATTTAAACAATATAGCATTACATTATACATAACTAGTAAAGACTATATTGTCTCACAATACAAACCCTCTGGAATATGAAAAACAATATAAACAATCAATGACAAAACTTACATTGTGAGTCACTGAAACTTTGCATTATATTTATTACATGGGAGTCCGACTGCAAATGCAGTTTCATCTCACTGAGACACAAATTATCCAGAGCCTGATGATAAAACCAATGTGACAATGCATATGCTCTGTCATGAAAATTCAGGTTTTGTATGTTAACTGTTATAATGTTAATCATTATTGATCTCGTTCAAAGCCCTACAGATAGGGGTGGTAACTTCTACATGACCATGTCCACCAGCAATTAGATTACTCCTGACAGTGGAATATCTGCCTCAGGAAGAAGACAAGATTCAACTTTAACAATAGTACAACAAGAACTGAATTCATCTATTTGCACAGCCATATCAGAATCATAATCCCCACAGGAACCACAGAAATTAGCAGTCCAAAAGTATCCATGACAGACAAGTCAAGCAGGGATTTGGAGGGACCTTGGGAGTTATGTCTAAACTTTTCAGCCCCAGAAAAAGAGATAACACCAGAATGATCGTGAAGATTTACAAGATCCTCCATAACCACGCTGTCTTCAATAGAGGAGTTAGACTGAGAGGACCTAGACTTAGACTTCATGGATCTATTTTGCACTTACATAAAGGGGAAATAGATGGCATGAATTAATGACATCTGATTCACTATTTGAAGTCATAGGATTGCCATCAACCTCAACTTTCACAGGACCATCAGCTATCTGCTCCCCAGCAAAGCCTTTAATTTAGTTGGACAACTGACACTTATCATAGTTTATCTTATCTTTCATAGGCCCAGGGGACTTAAATTGAGGACTTGGAGAGCCTGCAAACTTATCATTATAATTCAGGTCCGTATGATGCACAGATGTATCAGAATGATTAAAGTTTTTCTGTTAAAAAAGGATTATTTTTATAACAATAACCATTTAATAACCACTTAACAAAGTTTATGAAACCTTAGACCTTGAACGTGTTGGCTGGTAACCATAGGAAAACTTTATGTTAAAGAGAGAGAGAGAAAGAAAGTTTCAGTTGACCTTAATCATCCCATATTTATTGATGGAATAGTTTGTAATTGTGAGATAAACTGTGGAAGACCTGAGCTACAAAAAATTCTTGGCTCTTATGTATACAGTTATGTAATGTGGATTTTTAGGTTTTTATTAATACAGTCACTTTTAGGATTGTGCATGGAAAAGGGGTATCTCCATTATATATCCTGGGACTCATTTAATTTAATGAATCCCCCTCATAATTATTCTGTGGGGGATATCTCCTCAGTGTTTCCATTGATATCAAAGGGGACACATCATGAAAGTATGCCCAGATTGCTTATGTGCTCATTGTGGTCTGGTAAGAAGAAAATTCCATAAATGTAGTTCTAGAGATGTGCCATCTTTGAAGTCATCCTCTTTGTGGGTGTCTGGGGGGACATCTATGCATCATAAGGACCTGAATTATAATGATAAGTTTTTCTTTGATATATATAGAATTTTAAAAAGGAATTAATTGTGTTTAAGTTGTGATTGTAATAGGAAAGGGGAGTGAGATAAGGTAAAAAAAAGAAAATTTTGGTTATGGATATATTTTGTAATTTTTAATTTTTTTTTTTTTGGAATATGTGATATTTATTGTGTATATATATTTTATTTTAATGTGCCTTGAAAAAGACTATAAAAAAATAGTCGAAACGACGGATTTCTTTTTCATGATTATAGTCATAATAAATCAAGTTTTAAAAAGAAGGAGTTAGTTTGTTTTATTTCTATATTAGATATATATGAACTATTTTGAAAAGAAGAACTGTGTGCTGGATATATTAAATTATTTTATAAGTTTTTATAGTTCTTTTATCTAACTTTTATTTATATCAAACAATGGTGACTGGTTGTCTTCCACTGGGTCTCTGACCTTTCTGCTCATTCTTGTTTTCTCCTGTAACTGTTTTCACTTAGCTGCTTCTTTCTCATTTGGGGAAATATGAAAAAACATTATTATTATGTCTTTAAAATTTCTTCTGCTGCTTGCTCAACTATTTGACAGTGTCTTATTTAATATTTTCTAGAGTGTAGTATGTTGATACCATGACTTTAAAAAAAAACAAAATGAATAAAATAATTTGGGGTTTGGATAGGTAGTTCATCTTTTACACAGCTCAAGCCTTGCCTGCACCCTGGAGCTTCATAACTGTGGCGATGTACACAAAATAATTCCCATGTGTAACATTCATATCGCACACTACTGAGAACCCGGGGAGTAAACAGGAGCACAGATTCAACCATTGATGACCTTGAAAAAATAGTAAAGTTTTAACACCCCAGCACATTTGCTAGCAACACACAATTCATTTTAAGATATATATTCTTAGTAAAAAGGGTTGTTTATTAATGGACAGAATAGCTCTCTCATATTTAATATTTTAATAGCCAGCATACTCTCAATGAAACTTATATTAAAACACATAATTATTTTAATATAATTTATGAAACACAAAAAATAAATACATTTTAAAATCCTATAATAAATAGGGAGGAGAGTGCGTGTTTCGAGTTTAATAAATTAATATGGCAACCAAGCATTTGTAAAACTTCCCTACATAACTCTCAAAAGCCTGAAGAGAGTAATTAAAATATTTTACATTATAATAAGGAATTAAAATAAACATTATACATATACATAAAGGAAAATTAACCCAAGCAGAAATTCAACATGCATTAACAGATAATTTAAAGTAAATACATAAATGTAAAATATAAAATAAAAGGGTAGCTATAGCTTGAAATATTCATGAGATCTCAAGTTAACTTTTGTTTCCTCACTCTGAAGGATTAGTCCATGACATTTCAAACTTTAAAATAGAGTTCATGAGCAACTATAACTTTCTTCAGGTTTAGAGATTTGTTGGGCATCAGCACCATTCAATAGATAGATTTCAAGAGCAGCATTATTTGGGATGATTCAGTCAGGGTTTAATGGTACCATGACAGGACACCGAATGGTGAATGATGGGTGGCAAGGAATCCATTTCCTGAGGGAAGACAGCACACTGTCTTTTACCCCATCATTCAAAGGTTGACTATCTCAAAAATTGATTTATACAGTTCACTTTCCATTGAGAATCTGTTAAGGTAAGTTCTTTCTTTATAAAATCTCTAAAATTAAGACTTAAGCCAACAAAGTAAGCAGGTAAGTCTGATGATACAAATAAGCACAAGTAATCAGAAAATATGAATAATATAAAAAAATTATATCAGCATAACAGAATAATCACTTGCTGTCACAATATAAATAAGACTAATAATTTAATTAATTAACAATAATCAATCAGCTTTATTTATATGCTCCCTCAGTATGCAATTTTAACCCTGCGGTGATAAAATCCATTAATTAAATTTATTAATCAAATTGGAAAACAAGGAATGCATTTTTTAATTATTTTATTATACTCACATTCCCAGATATTCTGATCCAATTTAATTAATCAAATTTGCTTGTTAACTCTGTTATCTTACTCTTAATAGATTATCTACTAGTGAAACTGGCATCAGCATGTTAAAATTATCCACTATTGTTTTCTTTCTCCACCCTCATTGATTTTAAAAGAAAATGACATGATTTTGACATCTAAAATATAAAATTTATTTACAACTTTTTTTTTAATTTAATGTTTAAAGTCTATTTATAAGTGATATTATTTTAAATTAAATAAAAATAAATCCAATAAATGTACTATCCCTAAATAAACAGATTCAAACAAACAAACTTTAAAAAAAAAAAAATTATAACTCTTAAAATATTATCACAGTATGTGTGTAGAAGAGGATGTGACCTACTTTTGTTGTACAAATATATACGTAAATTTACTCAATGGTTTGAAAATAAAACTGTTAAGACAAATTTAATTGTTATAAAACCCATGGGTACCCCATGAAAATTATAAATTTTGGTGGGATTTCAGTAAATATATGCACTATGCACACAATGCAATAAAATTAGGGTTTGAAATAAGACACAAAGGTAGGTAAAAAGAAGGCAAAGTGAAACAAAAATTTGCAAGGTATAGATCATACTGTTTTGGGGGTTATAAAATCATGTGGTCATCTGGAATGCAAATTGGGTGGCAGAAGCATTTATAAACAATAATTACATAATATTTATTTAGTTATATTATAAGTACTTGCTTAGGTTATCAAAAGAAAGCAATTTGTAAATTAAATCAAGAATCATGACCTGTTCAATACTCCCACCATCCAAGTACATTCCAGACCTATCATGCCACTCATATAATATGTTTGGAGATCACTCTAACAATAATTAATCTACAGACATTTGATTTAGATTGCACAGCTATACTAATGTTTATTTATATGATGAAATAATCTCAGAACTCTATTATATGAATAATAAGTCAATCCTATTATAAGATAATAATTAAGTAATGAGGAACTATTGTGAAACCGACAATTATTCCAATGAAATAAAGGATGGACAATAATAGAGATCGGATGCATTTTTATCTCACATCACTATCTATTTCAAAAAAAGTAAAATCTATATCTTGACATTATACAATATTTGGATCAATTAATTCAGTGTTATCTAGATAGATTACATATGCTAATAAACTGATAAATATTACAATTATATTATGTTGAACATATGTGCATGTGGAAAAGATCAATTAAATGTATACAAAAAAATAAATCAGAGGGAATCTTACTTCAACAAACATTTATTACAAGACACATTCCTTTACAAACACATTGATGATGATTTAACATTAATTTCATGTTAACTACAAGCTTGATTAAATAACATTTAAATTACATAAATCCTTTGCACTTAATATTTGGAGACTCTTCCTCCTATCTGTTATTTCAATATTATTTACAACTCTATTTATTAAATTATTAACAATAGAAAATAATTATATATATATACATACCAATGTTTATATCATCTATTCTCATACTGTGTACACAATGAACTAAAAAACTGGTATCAACTAATGCCATTGAAATTATTTCCATATGTCCATAAATTTATACTTCCTATATAAAATTAAGTAACAATTTTATTAAAATTAGCATTAAATAAAGTAAAAATTTGTAATCCAATTATATTCATTCCAGGAGGGTAAATTTCCAGTAATAATAATAAATGAAATAATAATACTGTGCATGATATGGTTTGACAGGCTACTTAGAACTTACAATTTCAGCGATGATCTTCCTCGATATCTTTAAATTTATCATATCTCCAAATGTGTGCAAATTTATACATTTACAATTACAATGCATTCATTGATTATATTTTCTATCGGTTTACTTGTGGAATGAATGAACCCCACAATACAGGCATTTATGCTGAGCTAATCATTAAATTATTATTTCAAATTCAGGTGTATTACAGAAATCAATAAAACACTTATTTGAAATAACTAACATATACTACACGATGATAATTATGTGGAATGAAAAGGGAGAGCAAAATAATAACAAATAAATATACATATACGTGTATGTGAGAGTTAACAAGACTTGAAGCCTCAACTTAATTTATCAATATAGTAGCTATCAAATTTTTTGACACAAATGGTGTGGAACCCAGGCAACTTATCATGTATAATGGGGCTTCTACAACTTCACTTTATGGATTATAATTATTGCATCATATACTATCAAATAAGGAAATATACCATCACCTATGGCTCAATAGGTAAGTAATTAAATGGTGTGTTTCTCAATCCAAATAGCATGGTTATTCCTTCAATCACCTCTTCACTCAAAAGGTATTTAATGCATTTTATACAGGACAAATCCGTAAGCAGATAAACTCTCAAATTTTCACACTTTTAATGCATAGCACCAGATGAAACCAATAGAAAAAAATATAAGCATAAATCTAACTCTCATAAAATACCTTATGATTGCAAACACATGAGAAAACATATGATCATTCTCTGAAATATATTCAAAATCACATCAGACAATAAGATGTTATTTTAGCATTAATTAAATTATAAGTGATTCTAATACCTATGAAAAATTATGAACATTGAATTTCAAATTAATGTAAACATTATCAAATAATCCTGACTATTCAGCAATACTGGCATAAATATTTCCATGTATTTATTGATTATTACAAACTAATGAATAATGATGAAGCATTAAATTTGAACCAATAATATGAGCATGGGAATAGAACATTTTTACATGATACATCAAAATAAAATATTACTGGTTTGATATAATTTATACCAAAATCTCCTAGATGTTCTAGAGGAGATTAGGCATATAAATACATAATAATAATAATGAATCAGGTGAATATCAAACTAAACATAAAAGAAAATCTATCTATCTATTATATGCAATAAAAACAAATGCATGTCAAACCTTCTATCATTAAAATAAAAGTTCTCTTTTTCCTTTTTTTTAGTTCACACTTGAAATTTTAAGAATAGAACCATACACATAGCTCAAGATGATAATGATGAATAAACAAAAAATAAACATATAAACATTACTCCTGCAGGATAAACATGAATTTGGCAAAAGAGCAATAATCTCCAATGATCTTAGGCCTTCCTAATGGACATTGCAAGAAGCTTTTGCACTTATTTGAGTCAATTTATGTATTATACAATGTCCAAAGCTCAGCAAGATCACCCAAATAAATGTTTATGATTCACGCTATTTTCAACATTGTTTCATCTAAAATTTCCAGCATTTAATAAAATTTAATAACGATTAAGTTCAGGATTATTTGGTCATCCATGCTTATACACATTTTTGATAAATAATTATCAAATATCATTAAGTCATGCATTTTATCACTCGTTTACAGGTGTGAATGGTAAAGTGACTCAATATACAGAGCTATTCTATAATGTAACGTATTAGAATGAATAATTTCTCTGTTTCAGCCTTATTTTACACAATAAAAACTGAAAACTTATTAATTTGGAGTCAATAAAATTGTTCATTAAACAGATCAGCATAACTTTTCCAATTATTATCATTATTGTTAATTTATGTAATTCCATTATCACACTATTCATTATAAGTAAGTTATAGCAAAATATCCATGCATTTTGAATAAAAGTAAATTCAAATTGTTAGTCGATAAAAGCTGGCACTGGTGTACCTTTAAAAGTCTATGTTTCCATATTGAACAATCCCATCCTTTGTCCTTCACAATTACATGTCGGCATTTGTGCTTGAGTAGTATGAGAGAATTTTATCTAGTAAAGGGAAAGGTAGGGAATTTAATGAAAATATCAAGTTCACTTGTTATATTACATAAATTATCTCTATCTTATTTTTATTGCCCTTTTTTCTTTTCAGAAAAGTATTTCACCTTCTCTAAATCTTTTCCTGATGACCTCTTGTCTACTTAGCCATGCCTCCTCTTTTTCTAGCTATAATTAGGTCAAAAATACGCAAGTATTTATTATTTGTAAAAAAATTGTTAGGAATAGAGTATAAAAAATATATTGCATTACAAATACTAACTAATAACAAATAAAATAAATAATATTTACATTTTCAAATGAAATATTTTATGCAATAAATAAATAAAATCATACTAATTGATGCTGTGTGTGTGTCTGTATTACCAATAATTTAGAGATCTATTAATGACTGAGCTATTAGCAGTATCTATGGAAAAATAAATAATGTTATTGCAAGATGTGTATTCTGAGTGATAATTAGAAATATGTATGAGGTGTGAGGTGTAGAATGATGTGAATGGACATGCATCCACATATACAAGTTAGATCTTGGAATAACAATAAACAATAGATTAGAAAATTAATGAATAAGCACTAATCAGGGCCTTACCAACAAACAACTCATTCCCAATAGTTTAGCTTTCATCCCAACAAATCCTGATACAATATATTCTTCTCTCCCACTATTATGTATGCATAAAAATTTTAATGATTGGTACACACCAACTAACATCCTAAGAACTTTTCAACCAAATTATAAAGTTATATCACAATTCTGTTTTCTTTTCTCATGATGTACCCCTGACCATGATTGGCACAATGTAAAGTTCCCACATTCCGTCATGCTCCCAATCTTGAAGGTCACAATCTCTCTTCCTTATAAAAAAAACGAATTGGACAAGCAACAACAAACATTGTAATCATATCAAACTTCATATTAAGGTTAGTTTATTATGGAAATTTATGCTTATGAAACACTTACACTCATTAATCTCCCATTAATTATTGTGTTTTGCTGGGTATGGAATTAAACTGTGAGAATTATAAGTACCTTATGTTCCTTACGGTATAGATAATAAAAAGGCAGTCTCTCCCACCTGTTTCACTGTCTCATAGGGACCATCATAGCATTGAGGTCCTTATTAGTTTAATGCTTCTCGCTTCTTGACAGTGGTCTCATCCCTTTTAAGAATTTTTATCACTCTTGTGGATGGTCTATTACCATAATCCTTCCCTAAAGATGAGTGAGGATTACAATATGGCCTACTTTTAGTTTGAGGTTTATACTTATACCTACTTCTACTCTGAACCCCTCTATCTTGACTCCAATTTGCCTTAACTAGGATATTGATACTACTTACATTTGGATTGTTTTCTCTATTATTGTATGTCCTACCATCTCTGCCTCGATCACTAATATCTATAGAAACCAAGTCATTGACCAACTCTTCAATTATCTGCTAGTCTGAATCTATAAGAACTTGTTCAACATGCTGCAGTAGATTGTGGCACAATATCCTAACTATTTTCTGTTCAGACAGAGGGTATGTGGGAAGAGTTTTGAATTTCACAGCTTGTTTTCTAAAGTACTGTGTATAGCTACCCTTAAGGTGACTGTACCTTTCTAACAAAACCTGATATCTCAAGTTGTCCTGCTTATTTTTCCCTCAGAAGCTATCTAATAAAAAGTATTTAAAGTCTCCATAGATATAAGGGTGCTTAAATAAAGACTGCCACCAATTCCTGGAAGAGGAGTATAAGTTACTGTTAGCAATAACAATTCTTTCTTCTTCTGATAAGGGGCACAATGCAAACAATTCCTCTAAGCTTTGTAAAAACTCATATGGATTTTCTATGTGCTTTCCTTTGAAGGGCTTAACAGATAGAAACTTGAGGGCCATGGAATCCTGTGAGTCTTTTCCATAATTTGTCTCTCCTCTACTTAAATATGAATTCTTTGGATACATCTTCTTGGGCCTGAGTTCCCTCATAAATCCTCAGAACTATGATATGCCAGGTGACAATAAACCTATTTGACCTCAGTAACATCTGATTCCCTAATGTCTGGTGACACTATTTCCAATTTTGAATTTTGATCCTGAATTATCTGGTCCTGTATAAATTTTTCCAACCTTAATTGATAATTCTGTTATTCACAATTAAATTCATTTCTAAGTTTCTTTTCAGCCTTGTTTAAAACAGTTTGCTGACCTATATTATTTCTTACATTATCTACTTCTTTTCTTAAACTGACATTTCTCATCTATCTCACCTAGCTTAAGCCTCATGGCTCACACAGCTTCTTTCCCTATTGTCAAATTATCCATTCTCTTAACAATCTGAACAACCTGATCATTCAGGTTTTGATCAATACCATATTGGTCTTGGGTCTTCAGAATATTGTCATCAACTTTGTCCTGATACTTCTCTACAATTTTCCTGACAACCCCAATGTTTCCTCAAACTGTTCAAATTTCTGTTGAATTTTGGCTCTACACTCATTATTATACTGATCATGTAATATCTGACAATCAAGTCCCTTATTTGTCATCATGATTTTAGCTTTGCCAAAAAAAATTTTTAATCTCCTCCTGAAGTTGTAATGCTAAACTATCACCTTCTGATTTCATTTGTTTTAACTGAGTATAGACACTTGTCTCAACTGATTCTGGCTTACATACTTGATCTCTAATAGGGTCTTTGACCTCCGTCATCCCTACAACCTGATTTTTCATTTTCCCATCTAAAATCTGTATTTGTATAACAGTATTAGCTCTTATTTCTATCATTTCTGACTTCATTTCTAACCTTCCAGATTTTATTTGAGCCATTCTCTCCTCTGACTTCTCTTGATTCAGTTTTATTTCTGACTTTAGTTCTTCTAACATCTGTTTTGGCTTCTCTCTATCTTCTGCTTAGCATGACCTCATTTCTAAATTTAGCTGTGCTTGACCTGATCTCATTTCTGACTTTAGTTCTTCTAACATCTCTCATGACTTTTCTCTATCTGACTTCATTTTTGCAAACATCTCTTTGATTCACACTGGCATGTTACCATCTGTGACTTTAGGGAGAGTACCTCTTATCCTGCTAGATTTTCTATTGGACATACCAATGGTTTTATTTCCTGATTCAAGATCAGAAGACAATGCAATGGTATCGAGAGATGGTATCTCTTGCTACCCACCCATACTATCATATAAATTAAATTCTTCCATTATACACAGTCCATTAAATCTATTTGTATACTACTCAAAGAAAATAAGGCCCACCAGCCCCACTTTGCAACAAACCAACAATCCAAACTCACCATCACCATTCTAAACTACACAGAATTTCTACAATCTGTTCAATTTTATTCCCCCATATAACGTTTGATCTCCACACACAAAAAAGAAAATATTAAAATTTTCAATCTGATAACACTGATCCAAACATAGTTGGGATTATCAATTAAGGTTTGTGTGAACCACTTATGATTATATTACAAATATATCAATCTAAATTAGCAATAGAGATAAAAAAGTTCAAATATGTTCATTTATACTTATGGTGTGCTGGATGCATTAAAGTATTATAGCCAGCATCTACAGCATCATGTCATATACACTTATAAGGTTTCAAATACTGACTATGCCTAAATGAGTACTGTCATCTCTGTGACTAGATAGTCACAATCACTTATAGCTTTCACACTAACCAATCAATTTCATCCATAGTTGTTTCTGCTAAAAACCTAACCCATGTGATAAGCTAACCAACGATGAAGCCTAACATACTGGTGGCCCAACCTACTATGGCAACCAACCAATCATCAGTCAATCAAGCCCAATGCATTGGATGCCAAAAACCAGTTTTATAATCAACCAATCAAGCCACCATGTTGCACACCACTTACATACCATATAACCTGTTCACTCTATACCTATATCACCTTGTACACATATGAAGGCCCAGGCGTCAATTCTATACAAGATAGAATAAAATTTATAATTTAGGTTGCATCTCTAAATATGGATAAGGCTCTTATTATAGTATTAATCTACAGCTTAGCTCAGTTTGGAGTTATAGGTTCTTGTGGTCATCTAAAATGCAAATGAGGTGAGAGAAGCATTTATAAACAATAATTATATAATGTTTATTTAGTCATATTTAAGTACTTACATAGGTTATCAAAAGAAAGGAAGTCATGGATTAAATCAAGAATCATGATACATTCAATTTTCCTATCATCCAAGTACATGCCAGACCAATCATGCCACTTGTCTAACATGTTTGGGGATCAATGTAACAATAATTAATCTGCAGACATTTGATTTAGATTGCACAGCTATACTAATGTTTATTTATATGATGAAATAATCTCAGAACTCTATTATATGAATAATAAGTCAATCCTATTATAAAATAATAATTAAGTAATGAGGAACTATTGTGAAACTGACAATTATTACAATGAAATAAAGGATGGACAATAATAGAGATTGGTTGCATTTTTAGCTCACATCACTATCTATTTCAAACAAGGTAAAATCCATATCTTCGCATTATACAATGTTTGGATCAATTAATTCAGTGTTATCTAGATAGATTACATATGCTAATAAATGGATAAATATTACAATTATATTATGTTTAACATATGTGGATGTGGAAAAGATCAATTAAATGTATATGAAAAAATAATTCAGAAGGAATCTTACTTCAACAAACATTTATTACAAGACACATTCCTTTACAACCACATCGATGATGATTTAACATTAATTTCACATTAACTACAAGCTTGACTAAATAACATTTAAATTACATAAATCCTATACACTTAATATTTGGAGGCTCTTCCTTCTATCTGTTATTTCAATATTATTCACAACTCTATTTATTAAATTATTAATAATACAAAATAATTATATATTTATGTACCCATTTTTATATCACCTATTCTCATTCTGTGCTCACAATGAAATGAGAAAAACAGTATCAAATAATCAACTAATGCCTCTGAAATTATTTCTATATGTTCATACATTTATACATATTATATAAAATTAAGTAATAATTTTATTAAAATTAGCATTGAATAAAGTAACAATTTGTAATCCAATTACATTCATACCAGGAGGGTGAATTGCCAGTAATAATAATAAATGAAATAATGATAATGTGGGTGATATGGTTTGACAAGCTACTTAGAACTTACAATTCCAGCGATGGACTCCCTCCATATCATTAAATTTATCATATCTGTGAATGTGTGCACATTTATAAATTTACAATCACAGTACATTTATTATTATATTTTCTATCGGTTTATATGCAGAATGAATAAACCCCACAATACAGGCAGTACAATGAGCTAATCGTTAAATTATTAATCCAAATTCAGGTATATTACAGAAATTACTAAAACATTTATCTGAAATAACTAACATATACTACATGATGATAATTACGTGGAATGAAGACAGAAAGCAAAATAATAACTAGCAAATATTCACATACATTCACATGAGGGTTAACAACACTCCATAGGTAAGTAATTAAAGGCAGCATTACTCAGTCTGAATAGCATGATTATCCTTTCAATCACATCTTCTTTCAAAAAGTGTTTAACACATTTCATATAGGGAAAATCCATAAGCAGACAAACTCTCAAATTTTCACACTCTTTAACACATAGCACAGACAAAACTGATAGAAAAACAAATAATTATAAATCTAGCTCTTATAAAATAGCTTATGATAGAGAACACACTTGTCAACATATGGTCATATAATAAATATATTTGAAATCACATCAGATAATAAAATCTTATATTACCATTAATTAAATTGTAAGTGTATCTTATACCTATGAAAAATTATAAACATCAAATTTCAAATTAATGTAAATACTATCAAGTAAGCCTGACCATTCGGCACTACTAGCATAAATAGTTCCATGTATTTATTGATTATTACCAACTAATGAATAATGATAATGCCTTCAATTTGAACCAACAATATCAGCATGGAAAGATGACAATTTTACATGATACAACAAAAGAAAATATTATCAATTTGGTATACTTTATACCAAACACCTGAGACTTTCTAAAGGAGATTAGGCTATAAATACATAATAATAATAAATCCATGTTAATATCAAACTAAACATAAAAAAATCCACCTATCTATTATATGCAATGGAAAGAAATGCATGTCAAACCTTCTATCATTAAAATGAAAGTTCTCCTTTTTCCTCTTTTTAGTTCATACTTGAAATTTTAAGAGTATAAAAATACACATAGCTCACAATGCTAATAATGAATAAACAAATATTAAACAAACGAACGTTACTCCTGTAGGATAAACGTGAATGTTGCCAAAGATCAATAATCCCCAATGTCCTTAGGCCTTCCTAATGGACATTACAAGCAGCATTTGCACCTATTTGAGTCAATTTATTTGTCATAAAATCTCCAAAGCTCAGCAAGATCATCCAAATAAATGTTTATGATTCATGCTGTTTTCAACTTTATTCATCTAAAATTTCCAGCATTTAATAAAATTTAATAACGATTAAGTTCAGGTTTATTTGGTCATCCATGCTTATACACATTTCTGATAAATAATTATCAAATATCATTAAGTTGCACATTCTATCACTCATTTATAGTTGTGAATGGTAAAGTAATTTGGTATATATAGCTATTCCAATAATGTAAAGTATTAGAATTAATAATTTTTCTGTTTCAGCCTTATTTTACACAATAAAAACTGAAAACTTATTAATTTAGAGTCAATAAAATATTTCATTAAACAGATCAGCATAACTTTTCCAATTATTATCATTATTGTGAATTTATGTAATTCCATTATCACACTATTCATTATAAGTAAGTTATAGCAAAATATCCATGCATTTTGAATAAAAGTAAATTCAAATTGTTAGTCGATAAAAGCTGGCACTGGTGTACCTTTAAAAGTCTAGACTTCCATATTGAACAATCCTTTTCTATGTCCTGCACAATAACACATTGGCATTTATGCTTGAGTAGTATGAGAGAAGTTTACTTAGTAAAGGAAATAGTAGAGAATTAAATGAATATATTAGGATCACTTGTTTTATTACATAAATTGGCTCTACTTTATTTTTACTGCTCTTTTTTCTTTTCAGAAAAGTATTTCATCTTCTCTAAAACTTTTTCCAAAGTTGTCTCATCTACTTAGCCACACCTCCTTTTTTTCTAGTTATAATGAGGCCAACAATATGCAAGAATTTATTACTTGTAAAAAAAATTGTTAGGAATAGATAATATATATATATATATATATATATATATATATATATATATATATATATATATATATTGAAATAAAAATACTAACTACAATACACTATGGTTTAAACCAAGGTATGAGAGTAGGAAAGAGGTGAGAAAAGGTGAAATGAAGATCTGCAAAGTAAATCTTACTGTTTCACATTTCCTCGGTGACAGAACAAAAAAAAATGTAAAAAAAAGGTTTTACAACAGGTGTCTACCAGTGAAATCTCCATGAAATTTTACAAGATAATTCATATATAAAAATATAATACATAAATAAAATAATGAAATGAAATGTAATTATATACCTGGATCATATATTAAATAAGGTGATTTACCAAGTAGTGAACGTATTTCTTCTTTCTCTATTCTCTTACTCTATGGTCTCCATTCCCCTTTTACTATTAACTTTTCTATATCACTTTTTAATTATTATAGTCTGAAATTCTGATTTTGATGTTTGTCCTTTTAACGTGTCCATTTCTTCTTCATTTTTTGTTAGTTATTATTATACTTATAATCCTGCATCTGGTGGGTAATTGGAAAGGGGTTTTAAACTGCTGGCTATTAATAACTGTAGCTCTATGTTGTTGAAATTCTTTGCCTTATATGGTGGCTCTTTGGCCCATGGGCTGAAGTCCAGCACTGTCATTATTTTTACTATTTTTTTACATCATCTGGTTGAAATATTCTTTCTAAATAAGGTTGGGTATTTTTCTTAATTTTTGAAATATTTTTACACTGATAAGCTTGGTTAGCTGAGTTTGAAGTCCTATGTCTGGTATATCATTTGGTTGAAATACTTTTTCTAAATAACATTGGGGACATGTTTTAACTTCATGAAATATTTTTATGTTGACAAGCTTGGTTATCTGGGATTTAGATCTTAGGTCAGGTATTTCATTTTTTTTCATTCGCTGAGTCACTGGACTCTAATTTCTGGTTCTGGGGTTCCTCTGTCAGTACTCCTGAGTTCAGATTCATTTTCTCTCTTCTTGGTTCATTGGCCTCTTGACTGTTCATTGTGTAGCATTTTTCAACTTCAAGTTGGAAGGCTTTCTGTTTCTCTCTAGCTTTGACAAATTCATGGACGACAAGTTTGGTCACTCTCTACATTCCTCATCCATCCTTCAGGTTTCTTCTTTCCATTTTCTCATTCCTTCTTTGCTTTTCTCAGCAGTTCTTCAAGATTTGTCATATTATCATCTTCCGGATCCACTGTTGGCTGGGCAGATTTCATGACTCTTGGTGGAGGCTTGGAAAATCCAGATGAGTTTTCCTCCATGTCCATGCTTGGCTCGATGATACTGCCAATGATGATGATCTCTCACCTTTTCTGCTAATTATTTAGTCTAGGTCTTTGATTCTCATTACTAAAAACTTTGATTATTGTTATTATCTCTATTTCCTTATTGCTTATGCTATTACATTTTAAGTTTAATTACAATTTTTAATAATAGCTTATTGGCTATCTTCCTCTCTGTCTTTTTGGCCTACTTGCTGCTTTCTTCTAACGCTATTACCCTAACTACTGCCCTTTTTATTACTGCTAAAATTTAATGTTTTAAAATCTGCTGCTGAGTGAACCAACTATTTTACTGCCAATATATATAGGTAAAAAAAAAACATTTCTTACTTATGCTACCTGCCAAATTATTTTACTTCTAACATATATTTTTTAGAAGCACAAAATTTTATTTATATGTAAAATTTGCTAGATCCGGGTATATTTATTTCACTCCCTCTTATATATATATATATATATATATATATATATATATATATATATATATATAGAGAGAGAGAGAGAGAGAGAGAGAGAGAGAGAGAGAGTATAATTATTTTGATCCGATTCACGTCTCATTATTTGGTCTAAAAAAAAAATTATACACGTTTAAAAAAAAAACAAATATACAAACAAAAAAAATTTAGCCTGATGACAAAATTTATTTTAGAAATAACTTTGTTTAGTGAAGTTATCTCTGGGCGTCATGCCATCAGTTAAAACATCCATAGATGCTTAGCTTCCCCAAAAATTAATTAGCTATTCCATTTAACTATGGGCATTCATTATAACATTCGAATTTTTATTTATTACATTTTTATTTATTATTACATTTCATAGGATAACTATTTGTAAGTCATCTGCATATAAAATGATTTTTACACTACATTGAGCGTTGATCCAGTAAAACTATTTTTGACAGTAAATTACAAGTTTTGAAATATATATTGATTGTCACAATATTACATTTGCGACAATATTCAACACTTTATATCATTCATATGTAGCGTGAGTTAAGTTAAAAAATAAAACATAAATGGCTTGGGTTGCACTATAGCAAGTTGAGATTATATAACAAATTTGAATTATATGGCAAAGTTTAAATTTCATTAGTGATTAAATACCTGAGTCAAGCAAAATATACGGAAATATTTATGTTGGGAAAACGAATACACAAATATATATAATATAAAGCTGAAATATCTTCAAATATTAAAATATAAAAGATGTGAGTGTTTAAATAATGAACAAAATAATACATTGAGCTGCAGGGGTGTGGTATGTTTAAGTAAAGAGAGCTACAGGAATGTGGGTGTTTAAATAATTGAGATCTCACATTTGGGCAAGCCATGGACCCGTGGAAAAATATACTATGTAATGGTCAGATTTGTCTACTTTGCTAACACACTGCATAATTCAAACCCCCAACATGAAACTGAACACTCTAGGAGGGGTTGCCTTCTAGATATCCTAGTGTTGAATCTAAAGTCTAAGTTCCACAGCTCCACCTACATGATAATGCATCCGATGCTACTAATAATATAACCTTTTAACTGGTGGTGGTGATCAGGGAGAAACAAAGAGACTCTATACTACAATATAAGCTTGGGTTTCCTAATTAAACATCTATGGATGGCACAAAAGAGATATATAAAAGATATAGACTGAGGCAGTGATATAGATCAAGAAAGTACATAAAGAATCAAAATTTAGTAAATTTAAAAGATTTATTAAACTATCAATTATATATGTGCACTATCTGCATATGTAAGACAGCGATGTTTACTAACTAAGATTTTGTTTTAAAACAAATGCCAATCAAATTTACATTATTGGTTGTTAATGAAATCTCTATACCTTGGGTTAATACAATAACATTATGATAATGTGCCTAAGAAAGTTTTTGAAGATATGCGAGGTGTTTTAAGTAAATATCAGTAATAATTGAATAAAAGATTTGGTGACAGTAAAGTTACAATATAACATTTCTTGAATTCGAGAATAGAATGGACTAATGTTCATTAATCTATAAGGTGGGGATGTAATTAAGGTGTGCATATTCATAGAAATAATTAAATTCATATTTGGAAGTTGGTGGTGCTAGTGAGGAATTTCTGTAAAGGATGAAGAGTGTGGTACATTGAAACCACAGAGCTTTGCAATATAAATATTTAAATAATAAATAAATAAAATGAAGCATGGGAAGGCATCTTACCCTAAATCCGTAGGAAGTGGTGTCACATGGTAGTCGAATTCTGGATTCATTCAAATACTTAGCGACTGTGTGACAATTGCGTAGAATTTCCAGGTGTGACAATTCAAGTACACACTCTGACTGGGAACTGCAGAAAGTGAAGGAGAAATGGTCTTAGCTAATTAAAACCCTTTGGAAGACCAAAGTGGTCTCAAACACCCAATACACCTACTAGCAATACTTGAATAAAGTATATAAAATATTTTAAAAGGATTCATGTAGTTTGATATAACACCTAATCAATTCCCCAAATATTTATTTTAAGAAAGTTCACACATTCTCAACCTCAAAATTATATGCTTTGGAAATTAAGTGTAAACAATTATTTAAAATGGAAGCATGCATAATTGTGGGATTTTAAAATAAAATTTAAGTTAATTATGTAATCATGTATTTGTTAAATATTTTCTTATAGACCTCACACATATTCTAATATGATGTTAAAACCAATAAATATGTGGATTTTAACTGCAAAATTATTAAATAGTTGATTACTAGTAAGATAGCTTTCGAATGAGCAATTCAACAAGATAATAAAATGGGACAGAATTTATAATTTAAAATGCGTTAATGGCAGTGTCTTGGTTTAAATAAAAAGGAAAGAATTTACGTGGTCGATGGCTATGCTGGAACACCATCATAATAAAAAAAAACAGATTAAAATACAAAATAGTAACCCAAGGATAGAGATAGAATACACTAATTAAGTTACAGAATTTAAATAAAAAGGAACAGCATTATAAGATAAAGCAAAAAAAAAAAAAAACAAATGTAATTAGCTATAGCTTAGAAGGAATATAATATCACAAGAGCTCTTGGGTTAATTTGGGTTACCTCATCAGAAGTAGGCATGTGAACTCAATTTTAGGTGAAGACTTTTCTAGTTTGCAGCAAACTTTGGATAACAGTTCACATTTTTAGCAGTGGTGGCAGTTTTTAGGGCTTCTTACATGAAGGCATTGATGTGCAGTGGATGGCCATTTCCAAAAAGAAAATTGCCTTCTTTCCAGCTCTACTTGGTCATTTTAAGGTTTCTGTTAAAAGCTGAATGTGCAATGCAATGATATTCTTACACTCTCAGCAAATTTAACTTTTCAGAGGACACTTTAAACTCAATATATTTGAATATTTTAGTCTACTGGAAGACAAAATATTGATTTCAAGAATAAAACTTACAGGCTACTTGCCTACTATCAAAAGACTAACACTAGAATAGAATAATCTAGAAATAGAATTGTTAAATCTGCACTTACAACTGTGCCAATGTTATATCTGCAAGTCATACTGTGCAGTCAGCCAATAATGTTATACAATTCCCATGCTGTTCTATTCCAACGAGAGCTCTCCAACAAATTGGTAAGCAATCTCTCCGCTGAACTGGTCTGCAATGAATGCTCTCCAACGAATTGGTCTGCCACGAAGCTCTCCAAACGAAATGGTCTGCATCAAAGCTCTCTAACGAATTGGTCTGCAATAAAGCTCTCCAACTAATGCTCTCAATATCTCCACTGTGGTCTCTTTCAGATACACCTGTGAACTGCATTTCCACTGGGTGCTGATCATTAACCGCCAGCACTGATGTGAGATATCTCTACTTAAATACCACTTACTCAATACTGCTTGACTGCTCTCTACTGCTCTCTATGTTACACTGCTAGATGTTACCCAGTCTTCTTATCACTCTCTGACAACTGCAATGATCAATCAATGCACTGACCAATAAGATAATGTCTCTTATCTAGAAACATTTGTAATTAGCAAATATTTCTAGGAATTGTCGATCGCCATTACGTCAATGCACTAATTAAATTCCTCAGCTATCAGAGCGCGATCTAAAAACAGCCTTACGAATAAATTCTAGTTTTTTCTGGAGTGCACAAACATGTCTGCCATTTTACAAAACACTACACACCTCCCTCCATGCCGGAAAAACCCTTGTTACTATTCCTGCTTTCCTGTAATTTTACTAAGAAATGTATGATTTAACTCTGCTGCCGAAACTTTTTTGCCAGTAACCTTCAATGGTGTCCATGCAAGTGTTTTATTTCCAAACTTTTCACATGCATTGTTAACATTACTAATTGGGATTGACATTTTCACTCGGTTTCTCCGTCTACAACTAAACTTGTAGTTCAACATATTCGCTACTCCCAGGTTCCAAATGCGACTGCACCAATGTTAAATCCACACTTACAACTGTGCCAATGTTATATCTGCAAGTCATACTGTGCGGTGAGCCAATAACGTTATACAATTCCCATGCTATTTTTTTCCAACAAGTGCTCTCCAACGAATTGGTCTGCAATGAAGCTCTACAATGAATTGGTCTGCAATGAATGCTCTCCAACAGATTAGTCTGCAACGAAGCCCTCCAATGAATTGGTCTGCAATCTCTCCACTGAATTGGTCTGCAATGAATGCTCTCCAACGAATTGGTCTGCCACGAAGCTCTCCAAACGAATTGCTCTGCAATGAAGCTCTCCAACAAATTGGTCTGCAACGAAGCTCTCCAATGAATGCTCTCAATATCTCTGCTGTGGTCTATTTCAGCTACACCCGTGAACTACATTTCCACTGGGCGATGATCATTAACCGTCAGCACTGATGTGAGATATCTCTACTTAAATACTGCTTACTCAATACTGCTTGACTGCTCTCTACTGCTCTCTATGTTACACTGCTAGATGTTACCCAGTCTTCTTATCGCTCTCTGACAACTGCAACAATCAATCAATGCACTGACCAATAAGGTAATGTCTCTTATCTAGAAACATTTGTAATTAGCAAATATTTCTAGGAATTGTTGATCGCCATTACATCAATGCACTAATTAAATTTTTCATCTATCAGAGTGCGATCTAAAAACAGCCTTACAAATAAATTCTAGTTTTTTCTGGAGTGCACAAACATGTCTGCCATTTTACAAAACACTACAAGAATAAAATGAGAATGAGAATTATCAAACAAAAGAAAACCCCTCTACATATATCACAACTGGACAATAAAACTGCCCTGGAGCATTTTAAATATACCAAAAATTTGCTATCTTATCAATGCTGCAATCAAACCCATCTGAACATCCAAAAAAATTCAACAAAATTTTAATTAATTTTCTATTGTTAATTACCCTGTAGACATTTGGATTAATACTTTGATTTCATTAAAAAAAACTATTGCTAATCAAAATTTCACTAAGTTGACAGCTGCTGCATTTCTATATAAACCACTAGAACTTATTAATTAAACTATTGTTTTTTACCAACCCTCATTTATTTTTAACAAAAAGTATGTGGTGTGATTTTAGAAATCTAAAATAACAACTTATTTTACTTTTAAATTGTAAAATGTCTGAATCTACTTATAGAGAAATATTACCTTAATAAACTAAAACAAATATTACGAATGTAATATCTCTTTTATAAATAGATTCAAACAGAAATAATTTTAAATAATAAAATTATTCCAACTTAAGTTTTGAAAATAAATATATCATAGTGTGTGTGTAATTATGACCTTTATAACCTACTTTTTAAACAAATATATTTTGCATGTACATACACGTCATTTACACTAGTTATAAACAGAAATACATATATAACATGAAAGTTGTACTTGTGGTTTAAAATTGGGTGGGATTTTCAGCATATAAGCACATTGCAGACACACTACAATACACTGGGGTTTAAACTAATGTATGAGATAGGAAAGAGGTGATAAAAGGTGAAACAAATATCTGCAAAGCAAATCTTACTGTTCCAATATATATGTATACACATATTAGAAAATAGGCATGATCACAGATTAGATCATAGTTATTATCTCAAGAAATTTATCAATTAGATTATTTTTTAAGCAGACAAGATCTTACAATGATTATTATTTAAATTAACTTACATCATTTACCTTAAAAAGGAGTTTACAGATTATCATTAAAATAAAGTTACATAATTTACTTTTAAAAGAATTTACAGATTATTGATTTGAATCATTTAGCTATCTTTACAAATTAATTTAAAAGTTTATTTTACTATTTTATAAAGCTCTGCAGAAGAAATTTACTGATCATATTCTAGCTGTGTCACTTGATGCTCATGTTTTCCATTATGCTAGCTTGTGATTTCTTATGGGCATGTTGTGGGTCTTGAACTTCATCTCCATTTTGGACTATTCTCCACAAGAAAGGGAGGTGTCATTGCATGCTCTAGCCAAATCTTCTCATGGTAGCAAAATTTAATGAGTGAATCTTGTTGACTGAATTTTGGGTTTTTTATCAACTTTCTTATCCCCCTTCATAAGCCGTTAAGTTATTTACGATCTTTAGTTTCCAATTCTTAAATTTTAATGATGCACCTTAATTTTAGCAAACATAAATGTTCAGCTGTAACTATGACAAGCAGGACCATGTTAAAGACTTCTCTTTGTTTTTAAACTTTATTTTTAAAACATCATTTAAATTTTGTTTCTCAGATTACCATTTAATGAAAAGTAATTCTCAAAAATTTATAACCTTTGATTCTCTTTTTAAGAAGAGATTTAAGCCTTCAGCATACTAACATATACATAAGACAGACAGCCCTAAATTTAAAAATTATATGTGAATATCAATGATTGTGTAAATTAAATAACTTAAAAATAATTTAGTAGGAATTTAGAAAATCTGTAATGCTTATTAAATCTATTACATTACAGTTCCCTTCACATATATACATAGATGTACTCGTACACATACAATGATGATCACAACTTAAATCAACTTTTTTAATTGTAAAATTACAAATAAAAATTATGTATAAAACTATAAATGCATATACATTATATGCATACAAGCATTAATATAATTATTAGATGTGTGCAAGTACACTTACATGCACATATGTGTAAATATATGCTCTTACAGATTAAAATTAATTATTGTAAGGTTATATACATGAACTAGGAGGGTTTGAACTAGGGAAAGATTGATAGACAAAGAATACTGTTTCACCATCACCTTCTTTTGAAGTGGGTAAATACGACTAGCATTTATTTTATACCCCAGAAACTCAAGCTCTCTGGCTTCAAATATGCACTTCTCTGAGCTTATTTTAATGCCAGAGGCTACAAATTTATCTAGGAGTTGTTTGGTGGCACTCCAGAGTTGTTCAGTACTTTGGGCCAATACTAAAACCTTAATGTATGGTAGCACACACAGTAATCCCACACTAACTTTCTGAAATATTGTCAGAGTGACCAAAATACCTAAAGATAGTCAGTTCATTTTGAATAACCCCTTATGGGTTATGATTGATAATGATCTTGCAGCCTGGACATCCACAGATAGTTACAAGTATGAATGTTTTAGGTCAATTTTGGTAAAAAACTACCACCTAACAATGTAACTAGGATTTGCTTGACTGATGGCAGTGGATAATTATCTGGATCACATGCTTTGTTGATTTGTACAATGATAACCTTCACATATCCATATATCACCAATCTCTTTGATAATTGGTACTATAGGGGTGACCCATTCAGAATATATGGGCTCAATTATACCAGCTGCCTGCCTCTTCTCAAGGTCTTTCTCTACTTTGGTATGCAAAACTAGTGGAATGATCTGCACCTATAACTAATAGGTTTTACCTTTCCATTTAGTGGTAAATGGATTGTTTGCCCCATGTATAGACATTTCTCTTTGTTCTGATATATCATATTTTATCTTTGATAATGTTGTGATCTGATTTACTTTTGTCACTTTGAATCCTAAGTGACTGAATCAGTCACAGCCTATTAAATTACTATGATTACCAAATGTCACTACCAGTGGTAGGTGTATAATTTTGTTAGGCATAGTAATTTTTCCTGTTGTTTGATGCAACAGTTTGATTTTATTCCATTGATAGTCTAATATTGACTTATTGCAAGAGTGCAGTTTATATTTATTCTTTTTATTAATGATCTCCCAGGTCTTTCTTGAAACTATAGACACTGCTCACCCTGTGTCAAATTCCATCTTGACTGGCATATTAATTATGACAGTGTTTATAAACCCAGACTTGTCATCTTTGATATAGTTTATACAGGCAACTTTCTTATGTTTCCTATAAGTGCCTTTACTGTTTTTTAGAAATAGGTGTTTCTGTTTTTGACTCAGCTGTTTATCTTTTCAATTTCAGACATGCCCCTTAATATGTCTGATTTACTTGAAAAACATGCATGTTGTCTTGTGGTATGAGCATTCTGTATGCATGTGCATGTGCTCACTGCATATATAACAAAGCTGTGGACTATTTGATGGTAAGTTCTCTGAACTGACTGCATATTTGGGTGACTCAGTGTTATGCTAATTTTTTTTTTTTGCGCTTTATACTTAGTAAGTCTTTTTAATGAAGTAGTGTGACTAAGCTATTGTCTCTGTAAGTCCTGCCAGAGCTAATGCTGTCTCAAAATCTAGGACCAGAATCATTAAGATTTTCAGTCTCAAATTGTGATCATTTATGCCACAAATAAAACGATCATGAAGTGCTTGCTTCATTCATGAAGTCTTTGACTTCAAGGCTAATATATGGATTTGTTTTACAAATTCTCTAGCTGTTTCACGCTGTTCTTGTATGCTGAGACTAAAATGGTATCTTTGCATATTGTCAAAAGTTTAGGGGGAAAATACTCTGTGAGAATTATCAACACTGTCAAAATGCAGCTCAGCTGGGGTTACCATGATAGATTGAGACTTGAGTATATCGTAAGGTTGTGGAACTATTATGGTCATTAGTATGGCTAACTTTACCTCAGGCTTTTTTATCTGGTTAGCCTTAGGTAAAATATCAAATGATGTTTATAATTTGACCAGTTCTAAGGTTCAGACAGATCAAAAGATTCCATAGAGCCGATTGCTTTAGCCACCTATTTTATTTATGCAAGTCACGGCTATTTTTGTATTTTTTCTGAGTAACAAATCATAATTAATTTTGTACTACTGTTTGTAATTGTTTAAAATCAATATTTATCTTTATTTTTCTGAGTAATAACTCATAATTATTTTATTTTCCTGTTACATTATTGTAACTAACTCAATGAAGCTTTTAATCCACTACAGTGAGGTTTTATCACTCTCTTGTGAGTGAAAATCTTGTAATTGGTTGCAGCTTCAAATTGACACAGCTTTACATGGGTTTTTTTTTTTAAAATCACCATAATGAAATTATGGTAAATGTAAATTCTTTAAAAAATATATATATAATAAAACAAATATGCAAAATACACATTCACATATTTATTGCATACATTTACATATAATTTTTCCACTCTTGAAGGAAAAATTTCTATGCGACTGCACCAGATCTGTTGTGTTTGGTTAAGCTTACAGGTTTGTTCCAAACCAACAGTTACAAAAAAAAAACAACTACCCAACAATTAATATGTACAATTTATTAGTACTAAAAATATACACACTTGTTAGTTAAATAATAATATACATATACTGTTTATATATGTTAATTCAGAGGTAGTCATACTGAGTAATCAAACATGCTTCCAGGTAATGATTACCCTGCCTCATGAGCTCTGGTAAGACTCTTCCAGCTATGTATTTAGCTTGCCTACAGTTGAGTGCAGACATAGCAGTTTCCTATCCATTGATGGACTGGCCTCAGTATGAGGACATCATGATAATGAGAAAAGATACTACCCATGCTGATGGCAGAGGGTTTAATGGAGAGCATGTTCAGTCATTCAGGTTGACAGAAGTAATTGCTGTCCTCTCCCTTGCCTCCAAACAGCTGACTATTTCATGGCAGACTCTCTACCTTATTGAAAATATGTGGATATGCTTTGTAAACCCCAGTGAAGGATTTAATCTCTTTGGATTGTAACTGAGTGCTAGCCAATCAGATAAGGAATGTGAAATATTCCACATCTAAAGGCAAGGTCAGATGTGACAATTTGTTAATGTTTATAAATGCCCATCCAATATACATTCTCTCCGTAATTATATATGCAGATTCAGTATTTTAACTTGGATTAATAATTTAGTTAGTGCTTCTACTTAGCATGGTTAATATGCTATTTTAAAGAGATGAGTTGTGTTAGTTAGCAGATAAAAGCTACTTTATTTTAGGCACAATTATTCAAATATATATATATATATATATATATATATATATATATATATATATATATATATATATATATATATATATATATATATATATATGCATATTTGTATTTTACTTATGTGTTGCAAGTGTTTCTTTACTATGTACAATTGTATATTGCATCTTGCTATCTTTCAGATTGTTTGTGGTAGAGAATGCTCCCATTGATCTCAGCTCATGTATGGCTAACCATTAGAACTAAAACAAAGGGTACAGACTATGTTTAAAGTTTTTTCTGAGTTCCTTAGTGTTATTATATATATATATATATATATATATATATATATATATATATATATATTGTAGCGTTTACCGTTTTACTAGACCACTATACGCCCCAAATGTATATTTGAGCGTGAGTTGATCAAGCTGTATCAAGGGAAAAAAAAGAAAGTTGTATTTCTATTCTTAACACAGCTATTTTTCCTGATCAACTCCAGCCTATTAATTGTTACGAATTTGTGCTATTGACAAAAATCAACTTTTAATTTTATTTACTATGGGCGCCAGGACTCCTAAGAATCCGCTGAAATATGTCGCCAGCACCTCTCGCAAGTTGTAAGACAAAGAAAAATAAAAAGATTCTTTTATAATTTTTTTTTTTTTTTCAAGGGACGGTAATTCTACCGTAATGAGAATTAATGATTTTTTTACGATTATTAGCCCTGGCGTATTGAAGCATATTGGCAAATGTAACTTACGTTTAAATCTTATTTCACTAAAAATAAATTTAATAATAAAAAATAATAACTACTATTAATAACGCACAATAAAAAAAAGGTTGATAAAAGTATAATCTCTTTTATTCTAACAAACTAAAATATTTATGAGTTAAATAGCTATTTAATACTTTGGAGAGAACACATTTAATTCAGGTGGGAAATACTCGGAAAATATAAATATCGGTTAAAATAAACAAAAAAGTTCTTGGTTAAATAAGAGTCTCTCATATAGAAAAATTAAAGTCACTATCAGGATTCTTTATACGTATATTTTTTACGAGTAGTTTTTTAACTAGTTAACTTTGTCACAATCAGGATAATTATTCTTACTGGTAAGTTTCATGAATTCATTAGTAGATAACTATGCATAGTTTTTTGGTAATAATGAGCTCGGCCTTTTGGTTCTTGCTTGTTCTTGTGGTCCATTTCCCCAGTCGGTCACGAAGGCTTTTCCTGGTGTACATCATTAGGTCCGATGTTTTTCAGGAGCTCCGGTTCACTGCGACATGCCGAATTCCTTCAGCGACGAGCGATCTTGGATATATTAAATGTTATCCAAGACCAACTAGAGAAACAAAACGAACAAGACGTTCCTTCAACCGGATCCCTCCTTTTTATATCCCATTTTCAGGACTTCTGCACATGCTCGTACCATGCCTTTTTAATCTTATCCAGTCTTTAAAAATTTTATGTACTAAAGTCTTTATTGTCTTCAAGTTTTCGGCCATCTTTAATTAATTTGAGTATTTCTACTTTCAGCTTATCTTTTTTTCTTACTTTTGGAATTCTTTTGTTCTCTCCAATTACTGTTATTACTAATCACATAAAAAAAATACCGAAAGAATAATTTAACTTTCATTGTACGTTTTTAACAAAAATTATACTAATCAAAAAAAAATCTAAATTTACTTTTTTTAGCTTTTACCAAAATGCCAATATATTTGTAATGTATATAAATAAACATCACAATATATATATATATATATATTGTAATGGGATGGGGGTGAGAGGTGGAAAAAGTTTGAAATGAAAGTAGAATTGAACTGGGGTGATGGAAAATCATCATCACTCCCAGTTCATTTAAAATGAAATATTTACAATAAGTATATTTAAGTAAAATATATTTAAGGGATCAAGAGATCTCTGTGAACATTGAGAGATATCAGCCTGCTAACTCATAAGAGCAACTAAAACATATAATTATAGATTCAACCAGCTTTATCATAAATCAAAAAAATAAGTACAATTAAATACTTGAGAGAAATAACCATCCATCATCATCATTGATGGGAATTAACAAATCTGTACAATAAATCAGAATAAAATCAACAGTCAACATTCTGACTGGATTGGAAATGGGTCTTCTGTAGACCAGGCTAACTACTGAGCCTTTTGCCAGCTTGGGCAATTATATAAACATGACTTAGATGCACCAGCTTAGTGCCCATCCATTAAAATACACAACTAGAAAATCTAAACAATAATGCTGGGACATTAAAACATGCTGATCATCATCAATGCTCAGGCCACTTGTACAGGCCAACTATAAACTTAAATTTTTAATAAGACAAGTAAAATAAAAAAATAATAGTGTGTGGGCTTTAAAGAGTATTCTCTTTTGGACCAACCAGGATAATGATTGATCATCACTGGATGCCCAAAACACTAAACACATCCCCATTTATCCATATCGGAAATCTAGCTCAGAGAACATGGACTCTATTACTGTATTTGAACAAGAGATGATGGAATACAATTTTTAACAATTAAATACATTTATTAATTAACAATAAAAAACAATGATATTTAAGGTCTGATTTTGACTAATATACAATAATAAGTCATTATACTGCAATTTACAATATTGCTACAAAATTCAAGTTATTACATTAATTGACAATATTTACCATTCAAAATTCAAATTGTTACATTAATCTACAAAATCACAATTCATATTATTGCTATGGTTTACATATATCATGTACAGATGCATGATTTGTAATATACAATTAATATTCAATAAATGAACTGACATTTAATATAAAAAAGTAATAAAATTTTACATATATGAGTGTGTGTGTATGTACGCACACTGACTTTTATCTATTCCAATTTGTTATAATAATATTATATTTTTTCATAATCAATTCATTTGGAAAACATATACATTTCACACATGTAAGTGCATATAAACAAAATATATAATTCAAAATTACTTTCCATTTATAAGTTCTCAAAAGTATAGTCAATTTTTGACAAGTATTTGTTGATTAATTATCAACATTTTTAAATTAAATTATAGAATCATCGATTCTTTACCTTTATTTTAATATAAATATTTTTTTAATAAAAATGTCCAAGAGGATTATTGTTCAAAACATTTTTTTTGCCTTTTATTTTTGACTCTTAATTATAATTCCAGCAAAATTACTTTATATTCTTTTGAAATATATAGATTTTTAACCAACTTAAAAATAATATTGTTCTATATATGTCTATTTTTATATGACATTTTAAAATAACTCACCAGCTATATATATGTTTATCTGTGCTTTTCTGAATATATCTGATGCAATATACATGTAATTAATTCTTCAGCAAGCTGGAAGATTTCTTGGTGAGTTTGGTTTTTAATAAGTGTCATAATCAGGAAAAATGTAATCCATGTAAAATGTTGGTCTCCCTTTCTGTCTAGAATTGTTCCAGGCAAGCAGTGGTCTTGGTTAGATAGACTGTAGGCCAGCAAGCAACTGTCCATTTCAGCATTTAAGGCTATGAATTTCTACACAAATTTGGTCATTTTTCTCCATGTAAATTTCACACTCCTGCAAGGAAATATTAGCAGCTCCTGAATCTACTGTCATGCCTTCAGCTACTTCAGTTTATTATAACTATTCTGCCAACTCTTTATTACAGCCAAAAACATACAGCATCTATGAATTTTGGTCAGCTAACTGCTGCCACTTACTCAAAAAAATTTAGTAGCCAAGATATTCTGTTCAGCTCTTACAAAAAACTACAATCCAAACTGGAGCTAATTTGTTATCAGCCCTTTTATAGAATTATCTAAGGTGATAACAGCAGGTTGCTTAAAAACAGGTTTTTTTATCTCACTAATCCCTCTGAAAACATATACATGTTTTTACTTAGGGGATTTCTAATAGATAAAAATTTTGTTTAATTAATTAAAATTTCAAAAATACAATAGGGTGTTTTAAAATTTCAAAATCAGAGTAATAATTAGTAATAACATTTTTATTTATTCAGATCTTTTTAAAATATTAATTTCATAATGAAATTTTACTTTAAATCCAATGTTATTTAACCTTTTAATTATTATTATTTTATTTTAGGACATATAAAAAAAATCTACAAAAATTTATTCTGTGTTTATTTCTACTTTTCCTTTATTTTATGTATATATTTCTGCACACACACTATATAAGCATATGCTATGTAAGCCAACTGGTTACATTGCCCTGGTCTGAGGGGAAAAGAAAATAGAAATGAAACATCTTTTTAACAATATTTTCCATAATTTACATGCATAATCAAAACAAAGTTCATACCCAAAACTATGTACTAATCAATTTTTTAGAGATCTGACAGACCTGACAGGTAATAGAATGAATAGTGATTTGAAATTTTGAGAAAGCTAAAGAATTCAGCCATTGGACTGTAAGTACACAATGCACCATGAACTTTTTCCACCTACCCCCTCCCATCCTGTTACAAATTGTTACCTAACTGAGAGCCAATGATGAACATGTACTGTGGCAATCATTATAGATGGCTGCCCAATGAGGGCTGATGATGATCACATACTGTTGATCATCACCTCAAAATTATCAATGTGATCTCAAACCATGATTGAGAAAGAACATATATGCATTTTATATAGATTTAATTTTAAAAAATTACTGTGAAATATGTGACAAGAGTATTGATGATGATTATAAAATAATAATTTTCATGTATGTTTGGAGAGGTTCATGTTTAGAGTTAAACAGAAAATCAATGAATTTGGAGATTGGATTTGGTGTTTGATTGTTAAAGTTTGCCTAGCTGTATTTTCAGTTTTGATGATGGATGGAGATTTTTGTCATTGGCTTGAGGATGCAATGTTTTCTTGCAGCTCTGAGGGTGTTGTATCTCCACTATTTGCTCCAACCTATTTTTTGTATTTTATAATGTTTGTCATAAGGCAGTTAACATAGTCCTGCCATGATACCAGCCTCTAAGTCTCCAAAGAAAAGGAGCAAGGCATAGCTTGTATTTCCCAGCCCATAAGACTCAAAAGAAGCAGGGCAAAGTTTTATATTTCCAGACCCTCCATGAAATAGGGCTTTGCAAAGATTTTGCAGTATCTTTATAAAGGTTGCAGTGGCTTATAGTGTCTCATTTGAGGTAGCACTCTTCGTATTCATGGTGCATTGTGTACTTACAGTCCAATGGCTGGGTTCTTCATCTATCTTAGAATTGCAGATCACTATTCATTCTGTTAACTGTCGGACATCTGTCAGATCTCTAAAAAAATTGATAAGTACATAGTTTTAGATATGAACTTTGTTTTCATTATATATTTAGATTATGTAAATATTGTTAGATAGGTATTTCATTTCTATTTTCCTTTTCTCTCAGACTGGGGCAATGTAACGAGTTGGGTTACATCACACACACTAATACAGTATATATATATATATATATATATATATATATATATATATATATATATATATATATATATATATATATATATATATATATATATATATATATATAATAAAGAAAAAGTAGAAACAAACACAGACAAAAATTATAGTAGATATTTTCTACATTCATTGAAATAAAAAAATAATAATAATAACCACTCTGATTTAAAATATTGTTTTATAAATTAATATTTTAAAAAGGTCTGAATAAATATAAATATTGCATTATTATTATTATTATTATTATTATTATTATTATTATTATTATTATTATTATTATTATTATTATTGTTATTATTATTCTGATTGTGAAATGTAAAAACGCAATACTTGTTTTTGAAATTTTTTTAATTAATTAAAACATATATGTTTTCAAAGGGTTTAGAGAGCTAAAAATAAAAGCTCTGTTTTTAATCAAGATCTTATCACCTTAGATTATTTTATAAAAAGATCTGATAAAATATCAGCCAGTCTGATTAATAGTTTTTTGTAAGAAGGGTCAGCTGAAAATTTCAGTTGGTTATATATTTTGTTGCGACTTGATGAAGTTTGCAGCAATTGGGTTTTAGCTGACTGGAGGATTGGAAAAATAGCTACTATGAAGTTATGTGGCTGAAGGCAGAACATTAGATTTAAAAGCTACTAATATTTTCTTCTCAGGAGTTTGAATTGACTTGGAAAAAATGACCCACTTCTTTGTGCTTGCCTGGAAAAATTTTAGACAGAAAGAGACCAACTACAGACCAAGATTTTACATGGATTATGTACCTTTACCTGATAGTGACAACAAACTTGGATTATATTTTTATGATGGATCAAAAGAACCAGCTGGCCCAAGAGAAACCATCGGTGGATGATAAATTAATTATATGTATGCTACTTCAGCTATATGCAGAGAGCATATATATATATATATATATATATATATATATATATATATATATATATATATATAGCTAGCAGAGTTATATAAAGGTCCTATGAAGGTCTAAGGGAGTACAGTCCAGTAGCTGCATTATAGTTTACTGCAGAGATTTGATTTATGAAGCAATGGTCACTTCAAATGGATTAACTAGCTGCTTAAATATGTTCTAGAAGACAGACTGACAATTGCTTGGACTACAAAAGAAATCTCATGGTATGCCAACAAATTACCAGAATTATATACTTTTACCTGATGATGACAATCACTAAAACCAAACTCATCAAGAAAAATCTTCCAGGTTGCTGAAGAATTAATTACACTATGCTGCGTCAGATAAAGGCAAAGAAACATGGACAAACGTATATACAGCTGGTGGTGAGTAGCATTATATATGATAAGGAAGTTTTAAACAATTTCCTAAGTAAAATGACATTTTATAACTGATAGAAATATATAATTATGATATTAGTTTAAAATCGTTTCTTAAAGAAAAAAACCACAAAGAAAGTTATAATTAATAATCAAGAAAAAGAGTTCCAAAAATCTTTTAGACTAAAAAAAAAAAAAAAAAGACATTTTAAATCAATTAACTGTCAAAAATTTGATAGTTCTTATTTTAAAGAAAAAGATTATATTCAGCAAAGAGAATTACATTGCGAGAATAATCTGTAATAATTTTATTGTGATAAATACTAATGTTATGTAGATAAATTAATATATCGCATGTCTGTGCAACTTATATAAATATGCGTTTCAGTAAACCTACTATGTAAAATGTATTTCATTTAACTGAAACTTGAAACTTTAATCATTTATTGTATTTTTATATAATTTAAGATTTTGATAATTATTTTGTAGCAAGTCAAATAGGTTATTTCCCACACACACATGTATATGTGTGTATGTTGTCAATTATAACACATGTAAATTTTAATCATTTTTTTGTTGTTATTGAATATCAATTGAAATAGATTAATTGTATATTATAAATCACGCATCTGTGCACCAATATATGTAAACCATAGTAATAACTTGGATTGTAAATTTTAATTTTATAAATCAATGTAACAATTTAAATTTTGAATAGGAATTATGTAAATTAATGTGAAAACTTGAATTTTGTAGTAATCTTATAAATTACAGAGTGATGACTGTATTATTGTGTAGTTTTCAAAATCAGAACCCTTATAAGACCTTAATCATTTTTTTTTGTTATTAATAAACTTATATTTAATTGTTAAAAGTGTATTCAATCATCTCTTGCTCACATACAGTAATAGAGCCCATGTTCTCTGAGCTAGATTTTGGACACTGATAAATGGGGATGTGTTTAGTGCTTTGGGCATCCAGTGATGATCAATCATTATCCTGGTTGGTGCAAAAAAGGATACTCTTTAAAGCCCATGCACTATTATGTTTTTTATTTTACTTTAGTCTTATTAAAAATTTAGGTTTATAATTGGCCAGTACAAGTGGCATGAGCATTGATGATGATCAGCATGTTTTAATATCCCAGCATTATTGTTTAGATTTTCTAGTTGTGTATTTTAATGGATGGGCACTAAGCTGGTGCATCCAAGTCATGTTTATATAATTGCCCAAGCTGGCAAAGGCTCAGAAGTTAGCCTAGTCTAAAGAAGACCCATTTGTAATCTAGTCACAAGATTGACTGCTGCTTTATATTGTTATTGTTCAAATCCAGCCACATGATGGACTGTTGATTTTATTCTGATTTATTGTACTAATTTGTTTATTCCCATCAGTGATGATGATGGATGGTTCTCTTAATATTTACTTATACTTACTTTGACTTATTATAATGCTGGTTGAATTTATAATTATGCTTTTAGTTGCTCTTATGAGTTAGCTTTTGATCTCTCAATGCTCACAGATATTTTAATCTCATATTCTTATATCTTTAAATATTTACTTATAGATAATTTTTCAAATTATTGATATTTGTATTTCATTAAATTGACAGAAGTGATGATTTTACCATCACACTAGATTTTCACATTTCCATCCTATTATCTCACCAACCCCCATTCCATTACAAATGGTGCCTAATGTGTGGCACCATTTGTAACAGGATGGGGGGGTGGTGGAAAAAGTTTGAAATGAAAGTAGAAGTGAACTGGGGTGATGGAAAATCATCATCACTCCCAGTTCATTTAAAATGAAATATTTACAATAAGTATATTTAACTAAAATATATTTAAGGGATCAAGAGATCTCTGAGAACATTTAGATATCAGCCTGCTAACTCATAAGAGCAACTAAAACATATAATTATAGATTCAACCAGAATTATCATAAGTCAAAGAAATAAGTACAAGTAAATACTTCAGAGAAATAACCATCCATCATCATCATTGATGGGAATTAACAAATCTGTACAATGAATCAGAATAAAATCAACAGTCAATATTGTGACTGGATTGGAAATGGGTTTTCTGTAGACCAGGCTAACTACTGAGCCTTTTGCCAGCTTGGGCAATTATATAAACATGACTTGGATGCACCAGCTTAGTGCCCATCCATTAAAATACACAACTAGAAAATCTAAACAAGAATGCTGGGACATTAAAACATGCTGATCATCATCAATGCTCAGGCCACTTGTCCTGGCCAACTATAAACTTAAATTTTTAATAAGACAAGTAAAATAAAAAAATAATAGTGTGTGGGCTTTAAAGAGTATCCTCTTTTGCACCAACCAGGATAATGATTGATCATCACTGGATGCCCAAAACACTAAACACATCCCCATTTATCCGTGTTCGAAATCTAGCTTAGAGAACATGGACTCTTTTGCTGTATTTGAACAAGAGATGATGGAATACAATTTTTAACAATTAAATACATTTATTAATAACAATGAAAAAATGATATTTAAGGTCTGATTTTGAATAATATACAATAATAAGTCATTATACTGCAATTTACAATATTGCTACAAAATTCAAGTTATTACATTAATTGACAATATTTACCATTCAAAATTCAAATTGTTACATTAATTTACAAAATCACAATTCATATTATTGCTATGGTTTACATATAACACATACAGATGCACGATTTATAATATGCAATTAATATTCAATAAATGAACTGACATTTAATATAAAAAAGTATTAAAATTTTACATATATGAGTGTGCATGTATGTACGCACACTGACTTTTATCTATTCCAATTTGTTATAATAATATTGTATTTTTTCATAATCAATTCATTTGGAAAACATATACATTTCACACATGTAAGTGCGTATAAACAAAATATATAATTCAAAATTACTTCAATTTATAAGTTCTCAAAAGTATAGTCAATTTTTGACAAGTATTTGTTGATTAATTATCAACGTTTTTAAATTAAATTATAGAATCATCGATTCTTTACCTTTATTTTAATATAAATGTTTTTTTAATAATAAAGTCCAAGAGGATTATTGTTCAAAACAACTCTTTTGCCTTTAAAACCAGTTGGTCAATGAATTATTCTTGACTCTTAATTATAATTCCAGCAAAATTACTTTATATTCTTTTAATAATAATTTACTAAGGCTGTAACCTTAGAAATAAGCGTCTGAAAAATACGAAGGTAGGGACCTCTATAGGTCTTAAAAACACAAGCTTACGCTATGAAGAAAAGAGAGAATCCAGAGAATCCTTCTTTACTTCAACCTACTTTTATATATAAATAGGTGAAGCTGAAGTGTTTTGATCTAAGAGTGTGAAGCTATTCAATACTTCACTAATTAAGTCCACAATTCTTATAATACATTAATACTCGCGAAATCTTACGATTTACTACGAGTCAATGAAAAGATCTTATAGTAAGAAATCTGTTACGATAATTTAAAGTTGTAATTATAAATTTTATTAAATGCCCATTATTATATTAAGTAATAATTTACTAAGGCTGTAACCTTAGAAATAAGCGTCTGAAAATTTGAAATATATAGATTTTTAACCGACTTAAAAATTATATTGTTCTATATATGTCTATTTTTATATGACATTTTAAAATAACTCACCAGCTATATATATGATTATCTGTGCTTTTCTGAATATATCTGATGCAACATACATTTAATTAATTCTTCAGAAAGCTAGAAGATTTTCTTGGTAATTGGTTTTTAGTAACAGTCATAATCAGGATAAATGTAATCCATGTAAAATGTTGGTCTCCCTTTCTGTCTAGGATTGTCCAGGCAAGCAGTGGTCTTGGTTATATAGACTGTAGGCCAGCAAGCAACTGTCCATTTCAGCATTTAAGGCTATGAATTTCTACACAAAGTGGGTCATTTTTCTCCATGTAAATTTCACATTCCCGCAAGGAAATATTAGCAGCTCCTGAATCTACTGTCATGCCTTCAGCTACTTCAGTTTATTATAACTATTCTGCCAACTCTCTATTACAGCCAATAACTTATTGCAGCTATGTATTTTGGTCAGTTAACTGCTGTCACTTGCTCAAATATTTTAGTAGACAAGCTATTCTGTTCAGCTTTTACAAAAAAACACAATCCAAACTGGAGCTAATTTGTTATCAGCCCTTTTATAGAATTATCTAAGGTGATAACAGCAGGTTGATTAAAAACAGAGTTTTTTTTATCTCACTAATCCCTTTGAAAACATATACATGTTTTTGCTTAGGGGATTTCTAATAGATAAAAATTTTGTTTAATTAATTAAAATTTCAAAAATACAATAGGGTGTTTTAAAATTTCAAAATCAGAGTAATAATTAATAATAATGCAATATTTATATTTATTCAGACCTTTTTAAAATAGTAATTTTATAATGAAATTTTATTTTAAACCCAGAGTTATTTAACCCTTTAATTATTATTATTTTATTTTAGGAAATATAAAAAAAAATCTACAAAAATTTATTCTATGTTTATTTCTACTTTTCCTTTATTTTACATATATATTTCTGCACACACACTATATTAAAAAATTCACGCTTGCAAGCTGAATAGAAATTGTTTCATAAACGCTCAAAGTTTGTATTTAGATCTAGTTTCTTTATTCCTGTCTTTCACTGATGATAGCAAATAGCTTGAAATCATGATCTGAAAGTGGAATTATAGTTAGAGATAGTGAATACTAACTACTCTGACGTTTATGTAAACGAAACATACGCTTGATCGGTGTTTTTGGTTGAACGCCATCTGTGGACATAAATACAAGCGTTAGCAAGTTTTTTAACTTGCATTTTTGTTTATCATATATATATATATATAGAACCAACCACCTCTTCTGAACAATAAACTACCACTTAAAATTTACTAATTAAACTACGGGCAACAACAACAACCATCTACAAAAAAAATATCACTTAATATTTTATTATACTTTGCCCACCTAAACTTCCCTTCCAGAAAGTGGTTGGTTTTCAGGTAAAGTGTTAACTATCATCAGTAGCAAACTACCAATAACACCCAACACTTGACTACCAAATATACACCGACCAAATAAACACTTTATTTTATTTTTTAAAGAAGAAAGAAAAATTCCTTAGGCACCAGCTAATTACATTAGAATTATCATGTCTATCTGATCAGCACAATTTGGTACCTGAAAAATCCTTGCTAGATCAATCAGTTTCCAACCACCCACTAATAGACAAGCAAAATGTATCTTAAATGCCCCCTCTAAGCTACTACTACTTTTAAAAAAATCTAAAATAATTTCCCCCAACCATTCAAAATACTACTTCAATCTTTTAAAACCAATAATAATAACATTATACTGAATGGCAAAACATTTATATCTTTAACTTAGCGAATCTATTCCTGAAATGCTATTATCAATAATTAGATTTTTTCCTCCTACTTTTATTAAGAAAATAAATATTTATACTTACCCGCACGTATCAAAATAAACATAAATATTATAAGAAAAATAATTAAAGTAAGTTTTTATTTAAAATAAATTAATCGGTTTATCTTATAATGAAACACCTACACTTCTTTTTTAAAGATTAAAATAAAGCATTTTAATATATTACTAAAGCAAATAAAGTATACATGTTACATTATATTTTATTTCATTTTTTTTTAAAAATCAAATCACACATATGTGCATGCCATTGTTTCAAAATATTATTTAATAATAGAAGCTGATTTTACTTAATTTTATTATTGCAAATATTATCTTTTGAAGTTTAAAGTTTATTCTCTTTTTGAAGTTTAATTCATAAAGTTCAAAGTTCTTTTAATAAATTCTATCTTTTATTTTAAGAAGAAATCAGGAATGTTAAGATATCAAAGTCAAATAATTACCTAGGATTTTTTGATACGATGGAAACAGCATAATGGAATTATTTTTTAACTCATCGATGACTGGTAAATGACTCCTCTGTAGATCCTGTGACATGGTATGATTTTCGTGGTTGATTTGGTATACCCACAATCTGTTGTTCATTTAGTCTATTTAAACATGATCACTTTCTGAACGAATTGCAGGTCTTAAATGCATAGAGCGGCTTCGGTCAATTGCACCCCATGTTGGTTTTAACAATGCAACATTTTTTGGAGTTATGACTTCAATAAATATTTTACTAAAATGAGAAAGTCAGACCCCGGATGATCAAAAGTTGGGATATTTATACTGTTTTAAACAATGGAAAACTTTATTAGCAGCAGCTTTTTTAGTCTCGTGAAATAAAATCAGCTTTTGCTTCTATTTTTATTAAAAATTACATACACACATGCACATATATTTAATTATTTTATTATAAGATTAAACAATATCTCTTTATTATTTTATTATAAATTCATTTAAAGAATATTAAATCATTTTTTATTACAAGATTTTTTTTCCTCTTTTAAACAAAAGAAAATCTTATTATTTTAAAAAGTGTTTACAATTTATTTTATTTAATAACAAATTCCCCCTTCCCCCTGCTCTTTAGTTTTTACATTTTATTCTCTCAATTTTAAATTTTTATATTTTAAAATATGAGACTCATAAAATTAATTAAATATCAATGTACTTTGGTACAATATATATATAGTATCAAATAATATAAATATAATAAAAATATTCACTAAAATAAAAACTACAAAATTTTAAAAAATGCCTATATAAAATTAAAGATTAAAATTCTTTGCTACAGCCAGCTTCGGTGCATTCTGCCATCTTAAGTAGAAATATGTTAATATTTAAATATTATCAAACTCTCACACCATGTGGGAATGTTACTGGTGTGAGAGTTTGATAATATTTAAATATTAACGTATTGCTACTTAAAATGGCAAAATACACTGAAGCTGGCTATAGCAAAGAATTTTAATCTTTAATTTTATATAGACATCTTTTAAAATTTTGTAGTTTTTATTCTAGTGAATATTTTTAATATATATATATATATATATATATATATATATATATATATATATATATATATATATATATATATATATATTAACAGGATGGGGGTATTGAAACAAAAAGAGTGAACCTGGGGTGATGGCAAATCATCGTCAACCCCAAGTAAATACTAAATCTCTGAGAGATCATTGAGAGATCAGCCAGCTACTCTGATGAGCAACTAAAAGCATAATTATAAATTCAATCTGCATTATCAAGAAGTAATTATAAGTAAACACTAGAGATAAATAACTATCCATCATCATCATTGATGGGAATAAACAAATCAGTACAATAAATCAGCAGTCTATCTTGTGACTGGATTTTAGAATAGGTCTTTTTTAGACCAGGCTAACTATTGAGCCTTTGCCAGCTTGGGCAATTATTTACCCATAACATAGATGCACCATTTAAGTGCTCATCCATCAAAATACATAAGAATCAAAAAATCTAAACAGTAATGCTGGGACATTTAAAACATGCTGATCATCATAATGCTCAGGCCACTTGTACTGGCCAACTATAAACCTAAATTTTTAATAAGACTAAAGTAAAATAAAAAAATAATAGTGCATGGGCTTTAAAGAGTATCTTCTTTTGCGCCAACCAGGATAATGATTGATCATCACTGGATACCCAAAGCACTAAACACATTCCCATTTATCCGTGTCCAAAATCTAGCTCAGAGAACATGGGCTGTATTACAGTATGTGACCAAGAGATGATGGAATACAATTTTTAACAATTAAATATAAGTTTATTAATGACAATAAAAAAATAATGATTAAGGTCTTATAAGGATTCTGATTTTGAATGGTATATGAAATTATATACACAACTAAAGTTATTACATGGTTTTACAATATTTCTCAATTAGATTTTATAAATGCATATATATATACAGACGGGCGTTTTATAACATATGATGAAGACATTTCAATTAAACATAAAATAATTATTACATTTGTGACTTACATAATTACTAGTCAAAATTCAAATTGTTACATTAATTTACAAAATCACAATTCATATTATTACTATAGTTTACATATTTATGCGCACAGACGCATGATTTATAACATACAATTAATCTATTTCAATTGACATTCAATAACAACAACAAAAAAAATGATTAAAATTTACATATGTGTTATAATTGACAACATACGCACATATACATGTGTGTGCATGAAATAACCCATTTGACTTGCTACAAAATAATTATCAAAATCTTAAATTATATAAAAAAATGCAATAAATGATTAAAGTTTCAAGTTTCAGTTAAATGAAATACGTTTTACATAGTAGGTTTACTGAAACGCATATTTATATAATTTGCTCAGACGTGCGATATATTAATTTATCTACATAACATTAGTATTTATCACAATAAAATTATTACAGATTATTCTCGCAATGTAATTCTCTTTGCTGAATATAATCTTTTTTTTTAAAATAAGAACTATCAAATTTTTGACAGTTAATTGATTTAAAATGTCTTTCTTTTTTTTCGAGTCTAAAAGATTTTTGGAAATCTTTTTCTTGATTATTAATTATAACTTTCTTTGTAGTTTTCTTTCTAAAGTATAAATATGATTTTAAACATTTTTTTTTCTTTAATAAACGATTTTAAACTAATATCGTTTTATATATTTTTATCAGTTATAAAAATGTCATTTTACTAAGGAAATTGTTTAAAACTTCCTTATCATATATAATGCTACTCACCACCAGCTGCATATACATTTATCCATGTTTCTCTGCCTATATCTGACGCAGCATTCACGTAATTAACTCTTCAGCAAGCTACAAGATTTTTTTTTCTTGGTGAGTTTGGTTTTAGTGATTGTCATCATCAGGTAAAAGTATAATCCATGTATAATGTTTGTCCATAGTTGGTCTCCTGTTTGTGTAGAACTGTTCTTAGGTAAGCAGCTGTCCTTTCCATGGTTAAGGCTATGAATTACAGCACAAAGAAGTGGGTCATTTTCTTGATGTGAAATTCAAACTCCGACCAGGAAAACAGTAGTGGTTCCTGAATTTACTGTTTTGCCTTCAGCCACATAACTTCATTGTTGCTATTTTGCCAACTCTCCGGTCAGCTAAAACCAACTGCTGCAAACTTCATCAAGTTGCAACAAAATATATAACCAACTGAAATTTTCAGCTGACCCTTCTCACAAAAAAACTATTATCCAGACTGGCTAATATTTTTATCAGCTCTTTTTATAAAATCATCTGAGGTGTTAACAACAATTTGATTAAAAAACAGAGTTTCTATTTTTACCTCACTAATCCCTTCATATACATGTTTTTACTTCGGGATTTCTAATAGATAAAAATTTTGTTTAATTAATTAAAATTTCCAAAATACAATAGGGTGTTTTTAAATTTCAAAATCAGAGTAATAATTAATAATAATGCAATATTTATATTTATTCAGACCTTTTTAAAATATTAATTTATAAAACAATATTTTACATCAGAGTTATTATTATTATTTTATTTTTATTTCAATGAATGTAGAAAATATCTACTATAGTTTTTTGTCTGTGTTTATTTCTACTTTTTTTTTTACATATATATTCACATAGACTATATTAGTGTGTGTGATGTAACCCAACTGGTTACATTGCCCTGGTCTGAGAGAAAAGGAAAATAGAAATGAAACACCTATCTAACAATATTTACATAATCTACATATATAATGAAAACAAAGTTCATATCTAAAACTATGTACTCATCAATTTTTTTAGAGATCTGACAGACATCTGACAGTTAACAGAATGAATAGTGATCTGCAATTTTGAGATAGATGAAGAAGTCAGCCATTGGACTGTAAGTACACAATGCATCATGAACACCAAGAGTGCTACCTCAAATGAGACACTATAAGCAACTACAACCCATGATAAAAATAATGCAAAATTATTGCAAAGTCATCTTCTATGGAGGGACTGGAAAATACAAAACTATGCTCTGCTTCTATTGAGTCTTATGGGCTGGTAAATACAAACTATGCCTTGCTCCTTTTCTTTGGAGACTTAGAAGTTGGAATCATGGCAGGACTATGTTAACTGCCCTATCACAAACAATATGAAATATAAAAATAGGTTGGAGCAAATAGTGGAGATACAACATCCTCAGAGCTGCATGAAAACATTGCATCCTCAAGCCAATGACAAAAATCTCCATCCAAAATCAAAACTGAAAATACAGCTAAACAAACTTCAACAAATAAACACCAAATCCAACCTCCAAAATCATAGATTTTCTATTTAACTCTAAACATGAACCTCTTCAAACATACATGAAAATTACTATTTTACCATTTATAATCATCATTAATACTCTTGTCACATATTTCACAGTAATTTTTAAAGTTAATTCTGCATAAATTGCATTTTTTTTTCAGTTGTGGTTTGAGATCAAGTTAATAATTTTGAAGTGATGATCACCAGTATGTGATCATCATCAGCCATACGTTGGGCAACCATCTATAATCATTGCCACAGTACATGATCATCTTCGGCCCTCAGTTAGGTAACCATTTGTAACAGGATGGGGTAATGAAATTAGAAAAAAGTTTGAACTGGGTGATGGAAAATCATCATCACTCCAATTCATCAATATTTCAAATAATTTACAAAAGTATATATAAGTATAAACTATTTAATCATAAACTGAGATTGGAAAACCTCTGAGAACATTGAGAGATCAGAAGATAACTTAGAAGAGCAACTAAAAAGCATAATTAAAAATCCAATCAGCATTATCAATAAGTAATTATAAGTAAACACTAGAGATAAATAACCATCCATCATCATTATTGATGGAAATAAACAAATCAGTACAATAAATCAGCAGTCCATCTTGTGACTAGATTTGAGAATGGGTCTTTTTTAGACCAGGCTAACTATTGAGCCTTTGCCAGCTTGGGCAATTATTTAACCATAACATAGATGTACCATTTAAGTGCACATCCATAAAAATACATAAGAATCAAAAAAATCTAAACAATACTGCTGGGACATTTAAAACATGCTGATCATCATCAATGTTCATGCCACTTGTACTGGCCAACTATAAACCTAAATTTTTAATAAGACTAAAGTAAAATAGAAAAATAATAGTGCATGGGTTTTAAAGAGTATCCACTTTTGCACCAACCAGGATAATGATTGATCATCACTGGATGTCCAAAGCACTAAACACATCCTCATTTATCTGTGTCTGAAATCTAGCTCAGAGAATATGGGCTCTATTACTGTATGTGACCAAGAGATGATGGAATACAATTTCAGCAATATGAGATGGCACTGAGAGTAGTGGGTCATGTGAAGTTCTGAGTTCAAATCCCGCATGTATTTTTTTATATAATTTAAGATTTTGATAATTATTTTGTAGCAAGTCAAATAGGTTGTTTCACGCACACACATGTATATGTGCGTATGTTGTCAATTATAACACATATGTAAATTTTTATCATTTTTTGTTGTTGTTATTGAATGTCAATTGAAATAGATTAATTGTATGTTATAAATGATGCGTCTGTGCGCATATATATGTAAACTATAGTAATAATATGAATTGTGATTTTGTAAATTAATGTAACAATTTGAATTTTGACTAGTAATTATGTAAGTCACAAATGTAATAATTATTTTATGTTTAACTTAAATGTCTTCATCATATGTTAGAAAACGCCCATCTGTGTACGGATATATATATATATATGCGTTTATAGAATCTAATTGAGAAATATTTTAAAACCATGTAATAACTTTAGTTGTGTATATAATTTTGTATACCATTCAAAATCAGAACCCTTATAAGACCTTAATCATTATTTTTTTATTGTTATTAATAAACTTATACCATAAAATTTAATGTTTGAATGTACAATTTAATATTTTCCACTGTATATTTATATCAACTCATTAATATTCTGAGGCAATTTTTTTATTACATTTTTTTTTTTCAAATAGTCTTCTAAACACAAGCAGCATCTAATGTCGTAACAAAACAAATTAATGTTTTATAGTGTCATTTTCACTACACCACTCAAATGCAAGGTAGAAACTAGTTACTAGCAATGTTTAACATCTTCATGAGATGTTGACAGTGGATAGAAACCAATTTCTACATTGTGTGTCAGTAGTGAAGTGAAAATTATATTACAGGAATATTCATTATTGGGTAATCTCTAGACTAATGAATGACCTAAAAATTATTAATATCAACATTTTATTGTTTTTTCACTTTTAAATAAATTGAAGTGATATTAAATTTTCACAGTATTATTTACCACAATTTCTGTTTACTTTTACATTGTCACATGACAAACTTACTTCAGACAAGTATCTTTCTCAAGTGTTTTTAATATTAACTGGAGTGGATAATAAAAATAACTTCTTATATTAAGTGAAGATTTTTTTGTCTTTGAAGAATTTGAATAATGTGTTTATCAAAATACTTTGATGAATGTTTAAAATTTTTCACTTATGATAACAAAAATATTAAATGATTTAACTTTACTTCAAATAGTATCTGCAATTGTTATTTTTTATAAGATTTTTAATAAATATGTTGCATTACAACAGTATTTAGTTTGATTCGGAAACCCAAAGACTTTTTATAAAGTAAAATGACTTCATGTAACTGTAATGAAATGAGTGAAAAAGTATTTTGAATTATCAAAAAATGAACCAGAAATACATAAGGTAAAGGACAAAAATTAGTCACTGATATTTTTAAAATCATTCTAAGCAAAATGAAACACAGTCAGACCTGTTGCTAAACTTATTAACATCAGGTAAATGTTAAAAACAAATTAGAATAGGATGTCATGAAATGCATGGATAAAATAGATTTGTAATATGAATGAGTTGTTGGAATAACGTGACAAAAATCTCCAGATTTGATGAATTGGCTACTTTTCTTAAAATTGCATTCATAATGATTACTAAATATTATAATCAAAACTAGTATTATTTTCTACTCAATAATGCTTAGTGTATTAGATATATTTTATATTAAAATATAGTTTAAGTATAATTATAAAATAATTTTTGAAGAGCCTAATACATTATTCAAACATTATAAATCCAATATTAAATATAAATGACTTTTTTTTTCTGTCAAATAGTTTCAAATTAATTATTATCATTATTTCTTATCGCTGCGGATTCTTTATGGTTTTATACTAATTTTTATCTGAACTGATATATTTTGACATTCAACATTAGTAAAGCCCGGCATTGAAAAAATGTTTCCATTCTGAGTAGATAGAATGATAATGGTATTATAGCTAATCAAGATTTGAGCTCTAAACAAAAATTAGAGACTAGTGATATAATTAATGTAATCTAGATGTCTTTATATCGATTCCCCTTTGCTTTTTTAAAATAGACATTTAAAAGGGAGGTAATTGTGCGTTATATCCTGAGGTAAGTATTCTTAAATAGAAATACACTTAAAGAATTATTTATGCATATATATATACATAGTGCCTATTATGTTTATTTTTAAACTACTACCTTCACCTGTATTTATTTTTATTTCCTTGTAGGTAACCAGGAAGAAATATATATATAAGCATTTTTATTGAAGTCGTGTGTGCATCCTAAATCCATTAATTTATCTTTTGTCCGGAGATCACAAGGAATTTAAGTAAAATTCTTTTTACTTTTCATTTTCCAATTTCATTTATTATTGGGAAAATTCATGTAACCTAAAATTGACAATAAAAACATCAATCTTATCTGATGGGAAACGTTTATAGAATACTAATTCCCAACTTTAAACGAGAAATGATTGTCCGAAGGAAGTGATATTGACTTCCTTCTTTAATTTTTTTATATATAGTTTTGATTTCCGAGAGGAAGTGAATATCTTTAATGTAATTAGACAAGTGGCCCGATATAAATCAGTCAACTTTCTCTTACTCAATATCTAAATAAGGTTGTTCGTTAATGTCAAAATCTGAAATTTAATACAATATTGCGTGTTTACTCTAATATCAAATCATTTTTATTGGAATTACAGTTTAAAAAAATAATTTAAAAGACAAAATGAAGAAAAATATTTCCCCAGAATGGAGATTTATTGTTTCACTGCAAGTAGTAATTTTCATGTTCTTTTTTACAACTACCATCACATGCGAAGACATAGGTCCTGCAGAACTATTTTTTAAGTTAAGCCAAGGAAAACCTTCTTCACCTCCAGTGAACGACGGCAAAAGTACGTACAATCCTATTTCTATCACCAAGTTTGTTACAGGCCAATGTCCGTGTAATAATCTAGGAGAAAGATGTTGTGATACTAAAACGGGTTCATATTGCTTAAGCATTTATTTACCATGCTTAGACCTCGAGCCAATGATTAAACCTTAAATAATGAACTACAATTTTTTTTTTACTTTGGACTCACGGAAATAAATATAATTTTGGCAAACAAAAAAAAAAAAGAAATGCATTTATGGATATTAACTAAATTCCAAAATAATGATGAATAGATAAAACAAACGTGAAAATATATTATACTTCATAATAAAATCATCGTAAATCAACATTTGGACAATATGTTAAAGACAATGAATTAAGTAAAAAGTCATCGATAAATGTTTTAATTTTATGTTAAGTAAATCTTTAAAAATATCATTTGGTTATGTATATATATATTCAAAATTAATATTATATTCGAGGAACTCATTCACTGTTGATTTAAGGATATGCATTTGTGTTTAAATGTAATTGTATTATTATTATTAAAATACTTATGTTTAAATCCTTTTTTTAAGTACTATAATTGTTTTAATCGGCCAAAAGCTTGGAGTTGTTAGTACACAATGTCTTTTTCTTGCCCTTTTGTTATTATTTATAAAGTATTTAATTTTACTAAATTTTTAAATTCTAAGGTCTTATCATTTCTAAAGGCTTCTCTCACTGGCATATTTTGTACTTATAAAAAGAATGATAAATAGTTTGATTTTTTTTGTTTTTGTTTTATATTTTCAAAGGAGATTTTCTTGACACAGCACAGTACCCATAACACTTCTAGTTTGAATACAAATACTGAACAGAAAATAAACATGTTCTTATTGAAGCTAAAGTGTTAAGTAACAGTTTTTGTCATAGTAGTAGTAGTAGTAGTAATAATGATGATGATGATGATAATAATAATAACAATAATAATAACAATGACAACCAAGCTACTAAAATTGCTAGTTCTGGCTGATGGCTGTTTTGCTAAAATCTGTTTTTGATTTTGGTCATTAAAAATATTATTGGGGGAAAGCAACAACAATTTCAGTTTGAGTTGTTGCCCAACATGTCTTCTGTTTATAAAAACCTATAAACAAATACAGGTTTTAATTTTGGTATAAATTTCTATTTGTGCACAGTCAACTGTCATCAAATATATACATATGGTCCAGTATTATTATTGTATAATTAGAAGTACAATTGTAGGTTGTCTGACCATCAATTGGGAAAGGAATATATTTTAAACATAAAACAAGAATAATAGTTTATTCCCTTAAAAAATAGACATTCTTATAATATAAATTGGGGAAAGAGTGATACTTGGTGGAAAAATCAATATAAAATCAAGAATTATACTGATTAATCATATTATTTTTTCTTCATATAGAATATAATTAATATGAACTATCACTTGTTCATACATTCTACTTTACTAGGGATGTTAATAATATTGCTGATTTTATTTTTGATAGCTAAATACACATCTGGATAAAAGTATTGCATTTGAAAAATATATGTTATAACAAGTATCTATAATGTTGAATGAGAATGATGATGAAAATGAGTCCTGTTTTATTACATTAGAATGATTATATCATCTTGATCTGATATGACAATCACATATCTTCACACTAGATGCCCCAAAATATCCATGTGGAATCCAATAAGTTTTTGGGTTCTTAATATGTTTGACTCTTTAAATTTGGACAGAGTATTATTAATATTTTGAATAATATGATAAATTCTTTTATTGTTATGCTCTAGAATATGTTCAATACAGTCTGGAGTTTCTTTTATATAAGAAACATGAGCTCTTATGATTGTTTGAATGTTTTATTTTTTAAAATCCCTATTATTGTCCTTATAAATGTTCTATTAAATATTTTATTATATTAATTGTCAATATAATGCTCATATAATTTTTTATTTTATCTAGACATTATTATTGTTGAGAATAATACTCTTGGAAAAATAGTTCTTGCTACAGGAAAAAAAATCTATGTGGGAAGAGATGATATAGTAGATACAAAAGAATTTCAACTTATCTTTTGTAGAAAATTTTATCTCTTTTAGCAGGTAATATTTCAGATAAATCATAATTAGAAAAAAAAAAATTGGACATACAATACCTCAATAGCTAAAGTTACAATAAAATAATCATTATTATTTTTGTTAAATTTTGATAGATAGGTAGACTAATTATTTGTCTTATATTTTTTATTATTATTTAATTATTATTTCTCTCTTCAAGAATGTCTTGGAAAAGTATAATATGGAGAAATATTATACTAGATGATTAAAAAATATTTTAATATAGTTTTTATTGTATACTTGTATTGTACTGATCAGTTTTATCTGTTCATATAACAAGATCTAGCATCTAGGCAAAAGTACCTCAAGTCCAATCGTATGCAAGATACATAAGTCAGGAACATTCATGAAATCTACTTTATTTGCCAATTTTCCAGATCTACCAACTTATGAGGAACAATCCCGATGATACCAATCTAATTTATCTCTTTCTGCTGGCATCGCAAAGCAGAGACACTAATGGATTTTTACATTACTGATATAAAATTATAATATTTTAATTCAGACTAACGCATCTCTGGTCAATTGTCTTAATTGTGTTTGAAATATTCAATAGGATTACATCACCTTTTTCTTTTCTAACTGCCATGATTAAAATAAATAATAAATGATAAATATAATTTTAAAATACATATTAGTAATATATTTTGATTTTATATATGTTTTAAGAGTAATTTTCCCTCACCTATAATATGTACACATTCATTACGCACATACACAAATTAAAATAAAGTCAAATATTTATTTATTAAAAGTAATTACATTAAGATATGTATATATACATCAGTTATTATTTTCATAGTTAAGCAAAAAAAATGTATTATTAAATATGTATATATGCATAAGGATGGAATATGAATATGGTTTGGTGATGGGGGATTTTGAGTGGGCTGTGAAGCATGACCTGAGCATTAGATTGACTGCTTCATTTTTCCAGACTTACAATGAACAAAAAAAAATGTTTAAAAAAATCTTTTACTTGATATTCAGGTGACAAGAGGACAACCAGATTTAAAATGACACATATCTGAAAAAAAATATTTTATCTGATTATTAGATTAATCATTTATTCTTGATTTACTTTTATTTTTCTCTGCTGCTGACATTCTATATGTTGCTAAGAAATATATATGACTGTCATGAAAAAAAATTAATTTGAATTATTTTTATATATTATAACCATCTGTTCTTTTATTTATTTATTTGTTTTTGTTCCCATAACCCAATCTATCCTTATCCATTTTATTTATTATTGCTACCCTGAATATAACCGAAACAAATTTAAATCTATATTACAATTTCTTTTCTTTTTCTTTTCTTTTGTGATTGTGATCCAAATTCATTAGCAATTTTCATTAACCAGTCTTCATTTATTTTTATATATACTGTCCCTCTTATCTGTCCAGGTTTATCTATAGTCCTTTCCTCAACCTGGAGGTAAGTCAGGTCTATTTTCCTTTTTGACTGGCTCTGGGTCATGTCTACTTCACCAGTAATTTGATTCCCTGACATCATACTCTACCTAATAATTTTAATAATACTTTCAATAGAGCTCTCAAAGATATTGCATTTAAAAAACTTGTATGGGGTTTGGACAAGGTCTTCAAATTTGATTTCTAAGTTAGAACACCTGTTGCTATTAAGTATATACCTAAAGTTATCTTCCAAGGCTTTAACAAGGGTTTTGTTCAAATTTTTCAAAGTATCAATAGTACCTCCTGATTGTATTCCCAATTGCTTATAGTTTCATTGAAGGTATTTTTAATTGGTTCTGAAGGTAAACTTTTATCTAGCCTCAAGATCTGACCATCAAACATCCCTGAGGAAGTATTTACTTTTCTGATCTTCCTGTACTTTCTTTTTCACTTTTTCCAGAGTCTTTTCTTCTTTGTACTTTTCATCCACTTCGATGACACAAGTTTTTTCATCCTGTACTGTGGTTTCTTGTGTATCTATCCTATCTTATGTCTCTATTAATTCCCCATTCATTCTGTGGACTACATCTGTAGTTTCCTGCTTATGGTTCTCCAATAACTCTTTGAATTTAGAGTGAATCTCCTCATAGCCCCTTTCACATTCCATTGGTAATTTGTCTCCTTGTTTTTACTAAAGTGTCATTAAATATTGTTAACATTCAGACATTTATCTTTTCATCCCTAGCTTCTAATTTAGATTCTAAATTTTTAAATCCAGCTTCCAATTTTTTTTCAATTCTTCTGAACATAGTCAATAATAATGCTTCTATGTTCATTGCTTGACTGTTGATTTCCACAGGTCTTCTACTAATATCATTCTGAGGTTCTTGTCTGATGTTAGCTTGTTTTTCTATCTCTTCTTTACTATTCTCCATTTGGCTGTCTGACTTTAAAAAAAAATAGTGGTTTTATTTTTTTCTTTTTGAAGACAATTATTAAATTATTTCTTTTTCTTTTCCTTTTTGTTTTATTTATGGAGTGATACACCTTTCTTCCCATACTCAACCTTCTACCCCATATTCTACTCCCCCATTCTTGTACCAATATATACCTATTTCTTTTATTTATTACTACCCTGCCTGATATATTTTTGCATTATTGACTTCTAGTTCTAACATTTCTGATTCGTTGTAGAGATAATGAAGTAGTTGCAAAATGCTGCAGATTAAAGTTTCATTCAAACTCTTTTAAAAAAAGAAACATTCTACAGGTGGTGAGTAAAAAAAAAATATTTTTTTTTATTCAAGATATTAGGAGGAAGTTAAACTATATTGATTGTTCTTTACTGAGAGAACATATAATGTTAAGCAATATTATCCAATCTGGTCTTTGGTCTATTTTTGATAAAATTGTTTATTTTAGATCCATTAAAGATTCTGAATTTAAAACTTTGAAACAAAAAAAAGAAATTTGCTTTATTAATAAGTAGAAAGGAAATACAATTTACTAATAATACTGTCAGTGATTCACATGAAAAAAATTTATCCCATCGTCAATTTTCTTCTGATGAAATTTCTCTGTTGGTGAAAGGTTTTAATTATGCTGTGGCTCCTAAATGTGTTCCAGTTGAAAATATTATATGCAATATAGAATCTTCCTTAAAAAATATAGACTTACACACAGCTGATATTATTAGATTTAAAGTTTGTGATGTCTTAAAAAATATGAAACCACCAAAAAATAATTTATCTAAAGGAGAATGTATTGCACTTCAAAATTTAAAAAAAAAAGATGATTCTATTGTGGTTATTTCAGCAGAGAAAGGGAATTCAATGATTGTATTTAATTGTTTAGATTATAATAATAAAATTGTAAATTTATTACATGATGGAACTTATAAAAAGATTATTAGAGATCCTCTGACATATTTAGAGAAAAAGTCAAAATGTCTAATCAAATGTTCTAGTATAGATGAAGATATGAAAATTAAAATTTCTCCAAGAGAAAGTACTTCATTATATCCTAAATTGGTTCTCCTACACATGCTTTGGCTCGATATTTAGCCCAATCCTTACAACCTTTGAAAGACAGGATTCCATCAAGAATTAAAAATTCAAGTCATTTTATTTCTATAATTAAAAACTTTAAACTGACTGAAACTGATTTATTGGTTAGTTTTGATGTTTCTTCTATGTTTATTAATATTCCTGTTGAACAAGCATTAAATATAATAGGACAATACAATGATTTACCTGATTTCATTATTCCATTAGCAAAGCATAGCCTTGAAAATACATTTTTGTTTATAATACTCAAAACTTTAAACAACTTAAAGATTTTTTTATGGAATCTCCATTGTCACCTGTAATTGCTGATCTTTTCATGGATAATTTTGAATGTCAAGTATTATGTGCAGCTACTAAATAACCTTCTATCTGGCTTAGATATGTAAATTATACATTTGTCATATGACCTCATGACATTGATACCTTAAATTTTGTTCTTGTTTTTATAAATAATTGGCATCCAAATACTAAATTTACTATGGAAGTGGAAAATAACAGATCACTTTCTTTTCTAGATGTTTTAATTGCAAGAAAATGTGATGAAACATTATCAATATCAGTTTACAGAAAATCCACCCATACAAACAGATATCTTGATTTTAATTCTCATCACCATCTTGCACAAATTTTTTTTGTAGCAAAAAATCTTTTGAGTAGAGCTTATAATTTATCTGATAAAGAACATCTTACTCAAGAAATAGAACTTCCATAAAATATTCTACTTTCTAATAATTATAATAAAAACATCATATGTAAGGCTTTTTATAACATTAATACTAAAAAGAAAAAAGAGGATAGAACTGACAATTCCTCTTTTAATAGAGTAATTTTACCTTAAATTAAAAGGGTTACTGGTAAAATCAGTAGAAGACGATTTTGTTTTAATATAGAGACTACTTTTTCTACTGGCAAAAAAGTTGGTGATTTTTTATATAAACCTAAAGACAGAATATTTTTGGAACATCAAGGAGTTTGTGAAATTCCATGTTTGCAGTGCTCAAGAAGCTATGTGAACCATTCTAATAAATGACTAAACATCAGAATTAAGGAACATAGACAAACTTTTAATCAAAAAATTAGCACATCAGTTTTTACTTCCCATTTTTTAGAAATTGGTCACAAACCTGATTTTGATAATGCAAAAATACTTGCTAATTTGGAAACATATGATTTAAGAACCATGATGAGAGTCAATTGAAAGATTAAAGAGATCTACTGGTTTAAATAGTGCTGATGAAGCACAACATATTCCATCTATGTGGAACCCTATCATTTTATCTAATATTAACTTGAAATTAATAGGTGAAAAAACTGAGGGAAATAAACATTTTGATAAACCTCATATTGTGAATGCTCAACTACTCATCTCACACTGAGTAATGTTATTCTTTGAGATCTAACGATTGTTCTTTCAAAAGTTAACCTTGATAATGGCTGTTGCTAGTCCATCAAAATATCAGATTGTAATGCAAAATAATACATGGTTTGTACCAAAAATATTGTTTTATCTATCTATCTATCTATCTATCTATCTATCTATCTATCTATCTATCTATCTATCTATCTATCTATCTATCTATCTATCTATCTGTCTGTCTGTCTGTCTGTCTGTCTGTCTGTCTGTCTGTCTGTCTGTCTGTCTGTCTGTCTGTCTATCTATCTATCTATCTATCTGTCTGTCTGTCTGTCTGTCTGTCTGTCTATCTATCTATCTATCTATCTATCTATCTATCTATCTATCTATCTATCTATCTATCTATCTATCTATCTATCTATCTATCTATCTATCTATCTATCTATCTATCTATCTATCTATCTATCTATCTATCTATCTATCTATCTATCTATCTATCTATCTATCTATCTATCTATCTATCTATCTATCTATCTATCTATCTATCTATCTATCTATCTATCTATCTATCTATCTATCTATCTATCTATCTATCTATCTATCTATCTATCTATCTATCTATCTATCTATCTATCTATCTATCTATCTATCTATCTATCTATCTATCTATCTATCTATCTATCTATCTATCTATCTATCTATATTCAAATATCATATTATTACTACCTAACCTTCTCTTGTTCCTTCTTCAGTCTTTTCGCTCAGTCTTTAGCTTTGGTTGTTCTGCACCTGAAACATCTTAACAATTTGTTAACTATATAACTTGTTAAATCTTGAATCATTTTTCTCAGCATTTTTTTTATTCAATCTACCACCTATTGGAAAATTTCATAATGATATTACTACTGGATGCCAGCCAAAAGGGTAAAATTGTTACAATATTATCTGACCAGATGATCTGCTTTTATTTGATTATAAACTTATATATATATATATGTTGTACCAGGTTCTCAACTGTTGAATTCAACACCAAGTTCAAAGTACTTTTTATTGTATAAATGCGGGCACCAGTTATTTATCCAGAAGAATAAACAATGCACTTTGAACAATGGCCACTAATTCAATGCCTAACTACTCATGACTAGCTCAGCCTATTTTAATCAATAACAAATTATTGTTTCATATTAGTGGTGAAAAAAATTGACTGACAAATAAAGCTTAAGTTTAAAAGACAATTTATTTAATTAATATTTATATTCTAATTTTAAACACTCTTGTAAATTTTAATGACATGACACTGGTATTTTATCTAATGATCATCCACATATTAATTCACACACTGACATATATAATAAAGCATTAAATAATATAAATCACATATATTCAGAACCCACAAATTAATAGTTCATTTTTATGTGCTATAGAGTTCATATAATTTGACTCTTGAGGCTTGTTGAATTTTTATGAATGTGATGGCTACTATGTAAATGAGAATAAGAAAATGTTTTACCTAGGATTTTAGAATGTGGATGCATCTCACTGTTTGCTGCTTCTAATAAGATATCTCTAACTGGTTAGGGTGTTTCTTGAGGAGTTTGATTGTTATCCATTGGACTATACCTGGAGACAGTTAAACATTGATGGAGGATTTTTAAGCTGTTATGTAGACATTATTTTTATGGGCAGATTTTGCTGTTTTACTGGACTTCAGGATAGAGACAGCCATGTTTTCTGTGTTTTTAACACTGCATTCTTGATAGATTTAATCTCAACTGCACGATCTAGATTATATTCTTAACTCTCTGAACTGAACTCAACTGACTGAAAGACTGAACTGAACAGATTGTCCAATAAAAATTTACTATTTATATGTGATGTATGTATTTGTTTTCATGTGCACCAGCAATATCTGTTGTTGAAATTTTTTTCTTAATCCTTTAACTACATGTTTTTGAGATCATTTAATTAGTAGCCATGCAAACAAGTTGTTTTTATAATTTTAATTAATAGCCATCGCTGTGTTTTTTAAATAATATTCTCCTGTGTTCATTTATTTCATTTTTATATGTATTATGCATACCTTTATTCTATTTACAAATGCACATAAATTTTATTCTAAAGTCAACACTAGTTTTAATATGACCTTTTCTTTCTTTAATTTAAATAAAAAGAGATTTATATTTTTTAAACTTGAAAATCAACTTTGAACTAATAATAATAATAGCTTTACTTCTCATTAAAAAACTTTTAGTTTAATTTTTCTAGTTAATTAATTGCAACTTTTATTTTTAAAAACTAATAATAGGAAACTATTTGATTTTTAATCTTGCGTTTTGACAGCATACTGCATTTTGTTTAATAAAGAAATTCTTTAGATTATTATAACATATTTATTGATTTGTTGATTTATTATTTTAATAATTTTTTGATAAAATTTTATGTACCAACTATGATCTTGGTACAATATATATATATATATATATATATATATATATATATATATATATATATATATATATATATATATGATGGCTGTACATCAATTCAGATTTATAGTATAATAAAAAGTTAAAAAATAGTCAGTATTATTTGGAGCATATATATATATGGGTGTGAAAGTATTCAAAAACTGCCCCTACTTTTTTTTCATTGACCTGAGAAAACGATACACACATTTGAACATTATTCGTGGGGAAAAAAATCTTTTTACATATATGCTTGACATTACTGGACAAAAAAAATTATATATATATATATAGAGAGAGAGAGAGAGACTAATAATGATTTGTACAGAGTGTGTATATTATTCATAAGATCCAAACCGGATGCACAAACCAAGGAAGTAAAAAATTTCACACATACATATTTAGTATTATTCAGAATATATATATTGAAACAGTAAGATTTGCTTTGCAGATCTTCATTTCACCTTTTCTCACCTCTTTCCTACCTTCATACCTTAGTTTAAACTCCAGGGTATCATAGTGTGTCTGCAATGTGCTTATATGCTGAAAATCCCGCCCAATTTTAAACCACAAGTACAACATTCGTGTTATATATATTTGTGTTTTTAATTCCCAGTATACATAAATAGTGTAAATTATGTGTATGTACACGTAAAAGATATTTGTTTAAAAGGTAGGTTATATAGGTCGTAATTGCACATACACTATGATATATTTATTTTCAAAACTTAAGGTAAAATAATAGTTTGTTGTTTAAAATTATTTCTGTTTAAATCTATTTATAAAAAGATATTACATTTGGAATATTTGTTTTAGTTTAAAATAAAATTATATTTGTCCCATAAGTAGATTTAAACATTGAAAATCAAAAGTAAAATAATATTGTTTTTAGATTTTAAAATCATGCCACATATTTTCTGTTTAAAATAAATTAGGGTTGGTAAGAAACAATAGTTACTTACTGTGCTAGTAGCTTATCTAGAAATACAGCAGTTGTCCACTTAAGGTAGTTTTTAATTAGCAAAATTTTTTTTTTATGAAATCAAAGTTTTAATCTGAATGTCTATAGAATAGTTAACAATAGAAAATTAATTAAAATTTTGTTGAATTCCTTTGAACATTTGGATGAATTTGATTGTACCTTGATAAAATAGCAAACTTTGGTATTTTTGTTACACTCCAGGGCAGTTCTATTGTACAGCTCGGATATATATAGAGGGGTTTTCTTTTGTTTGTTCATTCAGTATTTTGATTTTATTAATTGATTTTCTGACTCTTATTATTTGCTGTTCTGACAGTTTTCTTTGAAGAGAACAAGTATCCTGCAAGTTTTAGTGTTTGAAGTCAAGTTTTCATCTTCTAGTAGACTTTAAATTATTAAAACATTACATCTACAGTGTTCTCTGAAAGAGTTTAAATTTGCTGAGAGTTTAAACTGCAATCTCAAAATGGCTAAGTAGATCCAGGAAGAGGGCTATTGTTCTTTCGGAAATGGTTGACCATTGTACCATACCATATGATGCCTTCATGTAAGGAAGCCTAAAGACTGTCACCACAGCTAAAATGTGAACTGTTAACCAGAGTTTGCTGCCAAATTCTTATGAGTGCTGCTACAATCAAGCTGGAAAGAATTTCCACCTGAAACTACTTCCAAATGCCTACTTCTGATGAGCCAAGCATGGACCTGAATCTGGACCTGTCCAGATTTCTAGAGTCTCCTCCAATAGTTATGAAACCTGCCCAGCAAATGAGCAAGGGAGATTTTAATATGAGATATCTGGAAGAATTGTTTAGAAAGAGCAAGAAAGTAGGAAGAGGAAACCCGAAGAAAATATGAAAAAGATAGAAGTTTTATGAGACTGATCATCCAGGAGTTAGGGAAAGTGAGAGAGGAACAGAAAGCCCTCCAACTCGAAGTTGAAAAATGCTTCACAAAGAATAGTCAAGAGGTCAAGAAACCAAGAAAAGAGAAAACAGACATGAACTCAGGAGTATTGACAGAGGAACTCCAGAACCAAAAATTAGAGTCCAATGACTCAGCAAATAAAAAAAATGATATACCCAACCTAGGATATCAAACCCAGCTAACCAAGCTTAGCAATATAGAAATATTTCAAGAAGTCAAAGAAAATCCCCAACTCAATTTAGAAAGAATATTTTAACCAAATGATACACCAGATATAGGACCTCACACCCAGCTAACCAAGCTTCTCAACATAAAAATATTTCATGAAGTTAAAAAATGTTCCCAACTTTGTTTAGAAAGAATATTTTAAGCAAATGATATGAGACATAGAACCTCAAACCCAGCTAACCAAGCTTAGCAATATAGAAATATTTCAAGAAGTCAAAGAAAATCCCCAACTCAATTTAGAAAGAATATTTTCAACCAAATGATACACCAGACATAGGACCTTAAACCCAGCTAACCATGCTTATCAATATACAGATATTTCATGAGGCAAAAAAAAACGTCCCCAACCTTATTTAGAAAAAGTATGTCAACAAAGTGATATACCAGACATAGAACTTCAAACTCAGATAACCAATGTTGTCACTATAAAAATACTCCAAGAAATTAAGAAAAATACCCAACCATATATAGAAAGAGTATTTCAACCAGATGATGTAAAAGAAATAGTAAAATTAATTACAACACTGGACTTCAACCCATGGTCCAAGGAGCCACCAGATAAGGCAAAGAATTCCAACAACTTAAGGCTACAGTTATTAACAGCCAGTAGTTTTAAACCCCTTTCCAATCGTCCACCAGTCACAGGATTATAAATATAATAATAACAAAAAAGAGAAGAAACAAACATGTTAAAAGGACAAATGAAAGGGAGATCAGAGTTCAGGTCACAATTTCAGATTATCATAATTTAAAAGTGATAGATAAGTTAATTGTAAAAAGAGAATAGAAAAATATATTTGCTAGATGGTAAATCACCTTATTTAATATATGAGCTGGGTATATAATTAAATTTTGTTCCATCATTGTATTTATATATTGTATTTTATATATGGGTTATGTTGTAAATTTTTTTTGATGGAGACATCATTTGTGGACACCTGTTGTAAAATCTTTTTTTTACATTTTTTTTGCTCCATCACTGAAGGAATGTGAAACAGTAAGATTTGCTTTGCAGATCTTCATTTCACCTTTTCTCACCTTTTCCTACCTTCATACCTTAGTTTAAATCCCAGTGTATCGTAGCATGTCTGCAATGTGGTTATATGCTGAAAATCCCACCCACTTTTAAACCACAAGTACAATGCTCATGCTTTATATATTTGTGTTTCTAATTCCCAGTATATATAAATAATGTAAATTATGTGTATGTACATGTAAAAGATATTTGTTTAAAAAGTAGGTTATATAGGTAATAATTGCACACACACTGTTATATATTTATTTTCAAAACTTAAGATAAAATAATAGTTTGTTGTTTAAAATTATTTCCGTTTAAATCTATTTATAAAAAGATATTACATTTGGAATATTTGTTTTAGTTTAAAATGAAATTATATTTGTCCCATAAGTAGATTTAAACATTGAAAATCAAAAGTAAAATAATTTTGTTTTTAGATTTTAAAATCATGCCACCTATTTTGTTTAAAATAAATTAGGGTTGTTAAGAAATAATAGTTAATTACTGTGCTAGTAGCTTATTTAGAGATACAGCAGATGTCTACTTAAGATAGTTTATAATTAGCAAAAGTTTTTTTATGAAATAAAAGTTTTAATCCATGATAAAATAGCAAATTTTGTTATTTTTGTTACACTCAGGGCAGTTCTATTGTACAGCTCGAATATATATAGAGGGTTTTTCTTTTGTTTGTTCATTCAGCATTTTGATTTTGTTAATTGATTTTCTGACTCTTATTCTTTGATATTCTGACAGTTTGCTTTGAAGAGAACAAGTATCCTGCAAGTTTTAGTGTTTGAAGTCAAGTTTTTGTCTTCTAGTAGACTTTAAATTATTAAAACATTATGTCTAAACTGTTCTCTGAAAGAGTTTAAATTTGCTGAGAGTTTAAAGTGCAATCTCAAAATTTCCAAGTAGAGCCAGCAAAAGAGCTATTTTCCTTTCGGAAATGGCCGACCGCTGCACCATACCATCTTATGCCTTCATGTAAGAAGCCCTAAAAACTGTCACTGCTGTTAAAATGTGAACTGTTAATCGGAGTTTGCTGCCAAATTCTTATGAATGTTGTTACAATCAAGCTGGAAAGAATCTCCACCTGAAACTACCTCCAAATGCCTACTTCTGATGAGGTAACCCAATATTAAAAAGCTCTTGTGATCATATATTCCTATTACTAAGCTATTGCTAATTCAATTGTTTTTATTTTGCTTTACCTTATAATTCTGTTTTATAATTCTTTAAATGTGTAATTTAATTAGTGTGTTCTATCTCTATACTTGGGTTAATATTTTGTATCTTAATCTGTTTTCTTTTTTTTTAATGATGATATGCCGGATAGTCATCCACTGAGTGAATTATTTATTTTTTATTTAAATCTAGTCATCACCATTAACGTGTTTTAAATTATAAATTTTGTCCCATTTTGTTATTTCATTTAATCACTCATTCGAGGGGTATCTTACTATTATTCAAGTATTTAATAATTTTACAGTTAAAATCCACATATTTATTGGTTAACAGAATATGATAGTATGTGCAAGGTCAATGAGTAAATATGTAACAAATGCATGATTGCACAATTAACTTATCTATTTTCTTTTAAAACCCTGCAATTATGCATTCTCCCACTTTAAATATGTTTCATAGTTTTGCTTAATTTTTAAGCTTACAATTTTGAGGTCGAGAATGGGCAGACTTTCTTAAAATAAATATTTGGGGAATTGATTAGGTGCTTTCTTAACTAGGTGACTCCCTTTAAAATATTTTATATACTTTATTTGAGTGTTGTTAGTAGGTGTATTGGGTGTTTGAGACTACTTTGCTCCTCCTAAGGGCTTTAAATGGCTAACACCATTTCTCCTTCACTTTCTGTGGTTCCCAGTCAGAGTGTATACTCGAATTATCACACCTGGGAATTCTATGCAGTTGTCACACAGTTGCTAAGTAGTTGGATGAGTCCAGACTTGGGCTGCCATGTGACACCACTTCCTACAGATTAAAGGCAAGTCACCTTATATCTTATTTCACTTATTTATTATTTATTTTGCAAAGCTTCAGTGGTTTAAACATACCACACATTCCATCCTTTACAGAAATTCCTCACTAACACCACCAACCTCCCAATATAGTTTAATTATAATTATGAATATGAATGTCTTAATCACGTCCCCACCTAATAACTTAATGAGCATCAGTCTGTTTTTTCTTGAATTCAAGAAATGTTATATTAACTTTACTGTTGTCAAACCTCTTATACAATTATTTCTGATATTTAATTAAAACACCTCACATTTCTTCGTAAACTTTCTTAGGCAATTATCGTAATATTATTGTATTAGCATGAGGTATAGAGAGTGCATTAACAACCCATAAATGTTCATTAATATTGTTTTAAAACACAATATTAGTAAATGTCACTGTCTAACATATGCAGACAGTGGGTGTATTATATATATATTTTGAGAGTGTAATAAATCTTTTAAATTTAATAAATTTTGATACTTTATTTTCTTGATCTATATCACTGTCTTAGTCTATATCTGTTATACATCTCTTTTGTGTCATCCATAGATGTTTAGTTAGCAAATCCAAGCTTATACTGTAGTATACAGTCTCTTAGTTTCTCCTTGATTACCGGCACCAGTTAAAAGGTTATATTATTAGTAGCATCAGATGTGTTATCATGTAGGTGGCGCTGTGGAATTTAGACTTTAGATTTGAACCTAGGATATCTTAAAGGCAACCCCTACTAGAGTGTTCAGTTTCATGTTTCCGGTTTGAATTCTGCAGTTTGTTAGCAATATAGAGGAATCTCACCGTTACAATATATATATATATATATATATATATATATATATACCACAATCTATTACCATCTCTCAAGTACATGGGTTTTTATTCAAAGCCCCCCATTGTGCACCAAACCTGGGGGAAAAAAAGCTGTACTGGTCAGTTTTGTCTGTTCATATAAAAAGATCTAGCATCTAGGCAAAAGTACCTCGAGTCCAATCATGTGCAAGATAAATAAGTCAGGAGCATTCATGAACTTTGCCCTATTTGCCTATTTTCTAGATCTACCAACTTATGAGCAACAATCCCGATGATACCAATCTAATTTATCTCTCTCCACCGGCATTGCAAAGCAGAGACACAAAAAGACTCTAATTTGAAATTACATAATTGAGTATTTTAGTATAAAATATAAGTTTGACCCATTTAAAGGTCATGACTTTTCAAATCATTTGTATAGAGAGAGGATTAGTGGGAGTTCATCTAGTCAGGGTGAGCATAATTTAATACCTAAAATATTAATATTTTAAGTAAAAAGAAAAAATAATTCTGCAAGTTTATGATATATATAAAAGATGTATTAATTTAATGAAGTATGCATAAATAGTTGTTTTATTATTTCATTAATCGTCATTGGCCTCTTGATGTCCATATAATTTGATTGACATTTACACGGTAACAGGTAAATCACATGAAATTTGTTTATAATTTAGAAAATGACAACTTTAATTGTTTTTCTATTTAATTGTGGCTAGCTCATATGCCAATAATTAATAACTATACTGATGAACAGTAGATTTAGTGCTATGAGGAAATATCTTTGAAAGAAACTAATCCACCCCCTGAAGGAATAAAATATAGCACTTGACCGAATTAGCTTACAAAGATCATTTTATGATCAAAATATTAACTTTACTAAAATACATTTTTATATTCATAAATGAAATGATCTGTCTTTACTGAGTCAGAAACGTGTGTGGGATAGTTCATTAAAATATATATAATGGCATCGTAAAAAGATGTGCATATGAAAATATAAATAAATATAATAAAGAAATTTTTTTAGTAAAATCATAATAGTATGGTTTATGGACATTCGTAGGTTTGATTTATGGTGAGAACTTGAAGAGAGTGATGTATGCATGGTGACAGAATTAGATGGTCCAATCTCAGATCTGAAAAATGTGCTTTCAAATTTAAGAACGAAGAATAGTGACTGAACCTTAAGAAAATAATTATTATTATTGAGAGTAAATAAATGGTACTTATAACCTAATTAGGCTTGGCCACTTGATGGCATTCTGGCTTGCCAAATCATCTAACAAATGCCATTTACAAGGCCTGACTTACAGCTATAGAAAACATCTAATGTTTGTCTTAGCCATTAGAAGGCCATTGATGATGACATAATTCAGAAATAATATGGCCTATTTTTGCTTCATGGCAGTTACTGTGAATCCACACACTTGTCATGTACAGGTTGATATATATATATGTGTGTAGTTTGATTAGTCAAATTTTTACAATATACGTTACACAATCTTTGTATTTGTAATAAATTTAAGAAACCTGAGTTTATAGTAGTTTTCCAAATGACCACACCCTTATTTAGAGAAGGTCATAATGTGTAAAAGCTTGCCGAGGGTACGTCAACAGAATTCGGCCAAGTTCGTGTGTGAAATCTTGTTTTCACGTGAAATACCACATAGTTCATAAAATAGCAAGTGATCACATAACTTTTTCCGCAGTTGCCGAAAACAGAATCCGAGTATTTCTGCTGTCCAATAAAAATATACATGATTTTTTGTAAATTTCATAGAAAGCAAATATTATAAACATGTTTAATAAGTAAATAAGACATTTATATGTGTTTGTTGTTGTTTAAAAAAGTTTGAGTTTTTTCCTTTTGTCTGACTACGGTTACGATTTTGATATCTTTTATTTTAGCATTACAAACAACAGAAAACTAACCCTAAAACTAAACCTAACCCTAAACTAACCCTAAAATTAACCCTAACTAACCCTAACTAACCCTACACAGTTGTTTTGTTATGTAGAAAGCAATAATTAAGCGAAAGACATCACTAAATAGACATCACAGAGTAGCAGCTTTGTCCAAAAACAGCGATTTAAAAATAAAAAAGGTTGTCATTTACTAAATGCAAAATAAAAATTAAACAACTTTTTTAATAAAAAGGCATGAAAAAAAAAGTTATAGCAATCAATAAATTAATAACCAAAAAAAAAAAAAAAACAGCGATTCGATTTAAAAATATAATGCGGCCCTGAACATTGTATTGAATTGTTTTTGACTTCCAACAATGCCATCAAGTGGCCAAGCCCAATTACCTTATAATTATCAAATAAACTTTTGAAATTTATTTAAACTTTGTTTTCTCTTATTTGAAAAATATAAATATTCAGCTTTCAGCTGACTGCATGATCCTGAATATATTAAAATCTAAATTGAAGGCAATGAGTATTGAATACCTAAAAATATTACAAAAATATGTTTGTAAATTAAATCATACTTGTAAGGCAGAATTTGCTTAAATATACCTATTATGATAGTATTTACATTTCACAATATATTTAAAGCTTTTGTTACTTAATAAATATAAGTATTGAAGGTTTATGCTAACTACTCACAATATATTTAGGTAAAATAATTATTCATAGTATACAATACCATGCACTTATTTGCATTTATATACTTTTAGCATGAATACATATTGACAATTTTTGAAAATTAATCAACTAATAAATAAAAACTACCTTCAAAATAAGCACACCCATCATATGTTATTTTAACTATATGTATGTCTAAACATATATATATATATATATATATATATATATATACATATAGTTATAAATAACATATATATATATATATATATAGGTCCAGCTCATTTGTATTTCCATCTTAATGTGGTAAAAAAATTTGCATGCATACCCAAGCCACTTACTGATGATTTATTAGCTCTATTATCTACTATTTTTAATTATCAAGTTTTACTATAGATAGTTCTGAAATAAAACAAAAAAACTTTTTGTTAGAATAGTAAAATTAATCAAGAAGTTTGTGTTAAAAATTGTATTTATAAAAAACAATGCATTAAAAGATTTTAACTAACATAAATATTTAAAGCTGTTAAAAATGATTATGGATATAAAAGATATAAAATATTAAAACAGAAAGAAATTGAATTATAGAAGCTGTTATTGAAATTATGGGCTTAGGTTTTATTGCTACATAAAGACTATTGTTTATAACTTCAATGAAAACCAAATTTCTCCAATCATGGATGATAAATAAAAAATGGAATCTTTTACAAACCTGTTTTCAACATAATGGAATCACAGTGAATATACCCTAAAACCACTCGCCCAATTTCAATTTTGTTTTTTTTTAAAAAAGGCAATAATTCAGTATGGTTGCTTTATCAAAATTTGTAAATTTGAATAAGTGAAACAAAGACAACTAGCAAAAATCAACACAGTTATCAGACTCTTTTACTACTGTTTTATATTATAAAAGATTACAATGTTGACCATAAAAGCATGTTCTCTTCCATTTCCATGTCTGGAAAATGCATCAATCATGATGATCCAGGAAATGTTTAACCTATTTTCTATTTCTGTGTTATTTGCACATTATATATATATATATATATATATATATATATATATATATATATATTCGCACAGATGCAAAATTTTAAAAATTATTTTCTTTTAAAAAAATATATATTTGATCGTACTTTTTTATAAAAAAGTATAAAATCTAAAGATAAAATATTTTTGTAAATGGAAATTATGTGTTTATTAATTATCGAAAAGCAAACTAGCCCTTGGGGCTCTTATATAAAAAAGTCAGATAAAATATAGATAAGAGAACAAAAATAAATTAGATGTCCTATAGAAGCAGCAATGAAGGCTCAGACCATAATGAAAATTTGGAACAGGAAATCATTGTTCAGTGAATCCGGACAATCGATATAAAAAGAAAAACATTGAAATTAAAAATTGTTCCAGCTTATTTTTTTGTGAGAAGGGTGATAAGATGCACTTGTCGCTCTCTCTTACTTATTTAAAAAATGAAATGACTGAAGTACCAAGATTGCACAACAGACCGGACTTCAAATAGAGATGTCACAGGAATTGGCACCAGGAACTGGGATTCTTCTTCTGTAAGATGGAAAATGCAGTCCCTTCCTATGGAGTTTTTTTTTATTGCTCTTCTTGTCAGATCAATGTAGTATTCCTATCTGGACAAGAGTCAATGTCTTCTTAACCATACTGTTCAGATGTACATTCCTGACAGTATGGTATTTTGTGCTGTCATATTCATACTGCTTTGAATACATCGACATATCAGATGGATTAATGTTGGTTTGGCTATGAACTTTTGGCCTAAGGTTAAATCAGGGATAAAATATTTTCCTTTCAAATGCAATCTATGTAGTTCATTCATACTCAACACTGTAAAAAATATTATTAAATTCATCTATGCAGATCATTTATAATTTTAATATAATAATTTAAATTAAATGTTAATATTAAAATCTAAGATAATAAATGTTATTCCTCAAATTTTAAATAATTATATATATGCGCTAATAAATGTTTTGTGTGTTAATTACTGGCAGTGGCTTTTATTTTTTATATTTAAGATACAAATTAAACCAAGTTATATATTATTATCTCTGCTTTTCCACTGAGCTAGTGGCAAAGGCTGACAGTCTTAATAAATAAAGTTGGATCTTTAACAGTGCGTATCTGCGCATATATATGATCTATATCAGTTAGGCAAAGCATAGTTCAAGGATAATAATGATTACCCTATTTTATTGTACTCATAAAGTCATACCACCTCCATTATTAGTATTATTAAAATAGATTCTTTTATGATGACAGCCTGAAATGCTCTTTTGACATCAAACATCTGTACTCGTTTATAATTAATTATCGATATTTAAGCACATAATTGATTATTGATTACAAATAAATCATTTTGCTTTCACATAAGTTATTAAATTGAAATTCTATAATAATACAACTCTAACTTAATTATGGTATATGATGATATATTATTATTTAAAGAGGACTAACTCTTATTTGGTATTCTTTTATTCTTGACATCTTAATTATGAATGTCTTATAAATCTATTGTACATACTCAACCGCATACTCAGACATTATAGATTTTATATGTTAAACTATGGAACTAATAGTCAGTAATTGCAAATCAAATGATCTAAAATCCCAACTTGTATAAACAAATTTCTACCATTGTAAAAACTATCATTATATAATTTAATAAATCCTCTTGATAATTAACTTTAGATTGCCTTTCATTTATGTGGTTCTGAATCTCTAGTATAAATTACTCTATTAATTGATGTTTGATTCACATTGAATTCAACATATATATATATATATATATATATATATGAATTCAATGTGAATCATACATCAATATATATATATATATATATATATATATATATATATATATATAATGGCTGCAGAAAGGAGTTTCCTATTAACTGAAAGGAGACCCTTTGATTCCTCTTGGAGGCCTTAAAGGAACCGAGCAGGGCAAATTCCTAATGTCCACTCCATACGTTCTTGTCGTTGCAGCTGTTATTACTATGTGATTATTCATATAGTATACAAACATGGATGGGCTGCTCACCAACACGCATTAGCCAGCGTGGTGAGGTTATTGGCTTTTTACCTCTGAGTTTAAGATCAAGAAACACGTGGTCTTTCTTCTCAGTGCCTGATAAGGCAGAATGAATGTTTGTGTAAATGATAAATATTTTGCCAATACATATATACAATTATGACAGACAAAAATAAAGCATGGCCCTTATTCCCAGGAGGCTGTAAAGTCACCAACCAAGGCAGCGGTTGGTGGCCGAAGGCGGAGGGTGCTAAGAATCCCCTGATTGCGGACCCAGGCTGCCATTTGATGACGACTTTTTATTTAGGTACTTACAACTGCAGATCACTTTCAAGTGAAGGAAGATTGCAACAATTAGAAGAAGAACTGTCTTATATTAAATGGGACATTATTGGACTTTGTGAAGTTAGAAGAAAAGGAGAAGAAACAATTGATTTAAAAAGTGAACATATACTCTATTATAAAGGCACACATATTGGAAATACAAGTGGAGTAGGATTCATTACAAATAAAAAGTGGAAGAACAATATTGTGGAGATTAATGGTGTATCAGACAGAGTGGCAAGATTAGTTATACAACTTAATAGCAGATACCAAATGCAGATAATTCAGGTTTATGTCCCAACAAGTTCTCATAGTGATGAAGTAGTAGAAGATTTTTATATGGATGTACAAAAGGCTTTTGATCAGAGTAAACAACATTTTAAAATTGTTATGGGAGACTTTAATGCTAGAATTGGTAGATAAATGAAAGATGAAATTGCTGTAGGTAATTTTGGTTATTGTAATAGAAATGAGAGAGGACATAGACTTGTGGAGTTTGCAGAAAAAGAAAAACTTTATATTATGAATTCATTTTTTGAGAAAAATGTTAAAAGGAAATGGACATGGAAGCATCCAAATGAAGGTACAGCAGAATTGGATTATATTTTGACTAACAGAAAATACATATTTCAAGATTGTAATGTTCTTAATAAATTTAACACAGGAAGTGATCATCGATTAGTAAGGTGTAAGTTACGTGTTAATGTAAAACTAGAGAGACAAAAATTATTAAGAAAAACAATATTTACAGTTGATATTCCTAATCTTCAGAAACATTCTAATGAATTTAAATTAGAACTTACAAATAGGTTTCAAGTGATAGGAGATTTTGAACATGATACAGATTTGAATGAAATTAATATGAAAATAACTGATACACTTTTACAAACTGCAACAAACATAGCTGGTAGAAAAAAGCAGCAATTGACTAATAAAATTTCTACTGAGACTAGAGAATTTATGAAGAAAAGAAGGAATATGAAGATATACAAAAATGATGTATTAAAAAGAATTGAATATCTCGAATTTTGTAAAATGGTACGGAAAAGAGTTGAAAATGATATAAGAAAGTATAACTGTGAAATAGCAAGGAAAGCTGTAGAAGAAAATAAAAGTCTCAAAAATGTTAAACAACATTTTGGTATTGGTAGGAAATTTATATCTGCAATAAGAAAAAAAGATGGAATTATTACTAAAAAGAGAGATGACATCATGAAATTGGTAGAAGATTTTTATCAATAATTATATAGTAATAAACAAGTATCTCCTATATCTATTACATTTTCCGAATTGCCCACAATTTTAAATGAAGATGTGAGACATGCAATTAAGTGTATGAAGAAAGGAAAGGCTCCAGGAAATGATGGAATTATAATTGATATATTAAAAGAAGCAGGTGAAGAAATAGAAACAATTTTAGCAAAGTTATATACCAAATGTCTAAATGATAAAGATGTACCAGAAGATTGGAAGAATGCAGTAATAATATTAATATTTAAAAAAGGTGATAAAGAAGATATTAGAAATTACAGACCTATCAGCCTTTTATCAGTTTTATATAAATTTTTTACCAAGATAATTACAACTCGTCTACAGAGAACTTTGGATTTCCACTAACCAAGAGAACAAGCTGGATTTAAAAGTGGTTTTAATACAGTAGATCATATCCAGGTGTTGAGAGAAGTTATAGAAAGGACAAACAAATATGAGTTGTCATTATGTTTTGGATTTGTAGATTATGAAAAGGCATTCGATTCTATACACATTTCTTCAGTGATTAAAGCATTGGATCATCAAGGTATAGATCCAGGATATTGTCATATTTTAAAGAATATTTATAAAAATGCAACAGCAACAATTAGATTACATAATGATACTCGAAAAATCAACATTGAGAAAGGTGTAAGACAAGGTGACTCCATATCTCCAAAACTCTTTACAGCAGTGCTGCAAGAAGTATTTTGTGGATTAAAATGGGAAACTAAAGGAGTGAAAGTAAATGGAGAGTATTTAAATCATTTAGATTTTGCAGATGATGTAATTGTTTTTGCAAATAATGCTTCAGAGCTGCAGGAAATGTTGCAGGAGTTAGCAGATGAAAGTAGAAAAGTAGGACTAAAGATAAATGTTAAAAAGACTAAAGTAATGTTTAATCGATTTGCTCAAAATATGAAAATAAAGATTGATTATGAAGAATTAGAAAAAGTTAACAGTTACAAATACCTTGGTCAGATTATTAATACAGATGGAAACATAATGGAAGAAATTAATCATAGAATTAAACTTGGTTGGAGTGCTTTTGGTAGAAATAACTTGATACTAAAAGGAATTATGCCTATGTGTTGAAAAGGATGGTTTTTAACAAATATGTTTTACCAGTTCTTACTTATGGATCTGAGACTTGGACACTTAATAGAAGAGCAATACAGAGACTTCAGACCACTCAAAGGAGTATGGAGAGATGTATGTTAGGAGTAACAAGAAGAGATCGAAAATGCAATGTATGGGTAAGACAACAAACAGGTGTTACTGACCTTATTGAAAAAATTAAAAGATTGAAATGGAGTTGGGCTGGACATATTGCTAGAAGAGATGATAATAGATGGACAATTGAAATTTTAAACTGGATTCCAAGAGATTGTAAAAGACCCAGAAAGAGACCACATGTGAGATGGATGGATGAAATAAGAAAATGTGCAGGGGTGTTGTGGAGAAGAGAAGCTAAAGATCGGAGAAGATGGATTAAACTTGGAGAGACTTTCATCCTGCAGTGGATTGATAATGGTTGATGATGATGATGATATATATAATCAGTCAGGAATGTCATTATTATTATTATTACAGTTTCAATTTATTAATTGCTACTAAATTAATCCTAAACCATTCAAAAGGAATGATTATTATTTAAGTGTTAAATCCTCATGTGTCTCTTGGTGCTATATTACTCAGTCTCCTGTAAACCGTGACCTCATCTGGGCCAGAATAAAAAAAAGATATTGATCTCATCAAAACGTTATTTATTAATTGGAACCATGGGATTAATGCAAATAGGTAGGAGTCTACAATTTTTCCTTACTTATGTATTTTGTGCTTGGTTGGACTCTGGGTACTTTTGCTTGGATTCTGGGTTTTGTTGAATGGATATATGGTTTTGTCCCAAACAATACATAACATGTGTACATCAAAAGGATAGATTTCTATTAGTGTATTTGGTTCATTGTGGAATTATATTTTAATATTTTTATTAAGCTATAATTGTTTACATTTATTGATGTTTCACTTTATATTTTTAAAAATGAGTTGCAGCTTTACTTTATGAATGTTTAGTTTTTTCAAAATGATTTATGGTGGTACTAAAGACACATTAATATACATGCATGCTGGTACATAGGTTCTAGGCACATTTGTGCAAGATATATTACAGCACCTGTAGTCATATGAATAGAACTGGTTTGAATGCATTGCAATGTCTCACAACCTAGCATTTATAAAGCCCCCAGATCTGCTTGATTTATGTCTTTTGTGAAAATTAAAACATTTTGTCTCATGCTAAATGAAATTGTTTCTTGTTTTGCCTTTTTCATTTGTATGCCCTACAATGAATATCATATGTGAGGTAATACAATTCTAGATGTACTAATATGTGGTAATGGAAATTTGTCAGTTATGTTGTTTATCTAAATGCTTTGGAATGATCTGGTCACATAAATGTAAAATTCAGCTCTTCCTTAACATTTTTTGGTGTTGAATGCATTTACAACACATGCAAATGGAAGAGTTGTCATTAGGTCTTTTGGAGAAAGAAAACCTATTATATGCTCTGTTTGTTATATTTGGTCTTTGATGCTTATGAACAACTATTCAAAAATCAGGATTGACTACTTGATGGGCAGAATTTTTTTAAGAAGTTGTATACTTAGTTTACAAATTTGAAATTACAGGAGATAAAAAATAATTTCTGAATTAACAAATGATGTAAAAATAATTTTTAAAATGTACCTATTAAAACATGGCTAATATCCAGACTTATTATATATAAGAGTGTGTATATTAAAACACTGTACTTTATATATGACCATAATTATTTTCAACCATTATTGATCCACTGCTTAATGAAGATCTCTTCAATTTCAATCCAATTTTTCCAATCTCTGGCCTTTTTCTCTACAACACACCAGCCAATTTTTTTTATTTCATCCATCTCATATTTAATTTTATTTCTGTCTAATATATTTCAAATATTTTAATAACATGTTACCTTTTATACCCATTCCGTTTTACACATCATGATATAGAAAATTTCTTTTAATAACTAAATTCTATAGTAGTATTTATATGGTGTATTACATTGAGAAGGGTATAAAACAGGACGAATCCATATTTTCAAAACTTTTTACAGCAGTGCTGCAAGAAGTATTTAGTGAAATAAAACGGAAGCAAAAACATAAACGTAAATGGAGATTATTTAAATGATTTAGATTATGCAGATGATAGTTGTTTTTGCAAATAATGCTTCAGATTTTCAGGAAATGATTCAAGAGTTACGAGATGAAAGTAAGGATATAGGCGTAAAGGTAAATGTTAAAAGTATTGATGTAATGTTGAATGAATTTGCTCAAAGAATAAAAATAAAGATTGGTAATGACATGTTAGAAGTTACCAGCTATATCTTGATCCAGATTATTAATATAGATAGAAACATAATGAATGAAATTAATTATAGAATTAAAAAGTTCTTTGGTAAAAATAATTTAATATTAAAAAAAAATATGTCTTTTAGATAGAAAAGGAAACTTTTTAGTTAATGTGTTTTACCACTTCTTATTTAGGGATCTCAGATTTGGAAAATGAACAAAGGAGCAATACTGAGACTTTAGACAATTATGAAGATGCATATAAGGGGTAACAAGAAGAGATCAAAAATGCCATATATGGCAAGAAAACAAACAGGTATTACTGATATTATTAAAAGAATTAAGAGACCGAAGAGGAGTTGGGTGTATATATTGCTAGAAAAGACAATAGATGAACAGTTAAAATCATAAAATGATTCCAAGATCATAAAAGACCCAGAAAGAGTCCATGTGTACGATGGATGACATGCAGAATGGTGTGAAGGTGATATATAGAAGAAAAGGCTGAACCCATTGTGGAAATATTTTTTAAAACTTTAATCTGAACACTTGAAAAAACAAAATAAAAATATAACAGGAAATAAATTAAAATTACAACTACAAAATAAGGACTAAAAGAATGAATTCCATAAGGTAATAAAGTATTGTAGGGTGCAAATTTAAATTTGCAATGAATATTTTACCATCTCAATAATAATTGATGGTAATAAATAATTTTATTGTATGTTTTTTTTTCTCGAATTTCCCCCTCCAAAATATTAAATTATAAAATCCCATTTTCATGAGAAAAGGAAATATTGATTTTTGCTATTCTTACATTTTTAGATTTATTGTATAATGCTGTTTTTTCATTTTAATATTTACAAAGAAAAATAACTCATTTATCGATCCTTATTTGCTATAAAGTTATATTTTTATAGAAATGCTACATTTGAAATTGTCATATCTTTTCAGAATTTATTAATCCCTTTCATTAAATAATTGTTTGAAAAATAATCATGTTAGTATCTTTATTTTTCCAGCCATGTTCTATGAATTGGCAGGGTGTGTGACTTCATTACATTATGGTATAGTGGATCAAGGGATTTGTAGATGATCCCATTAAAATTACTTAAATAAAGTGGATGAAGATTGTGCATTTTTATTTTCTGTTGCTTACAGTCACATTCTCTAGACTCCTTGTGATTTTAAAATAGCTCTAAAACATTAATGTATTTATGTGGAGGTATATATTTTTGTTTGTACATTCAGATGATTATATTGGATAGTCCTAATGTCAAATTAACCTTTAAAATTCATGAACTGCATTTTATTTATAGATTAGAAATTAGCTTACGGTTGGCCAGAATATTGATGATGACTATGTATTAAAATTCCAGCATTTTTATAATAATTATGATACTTTAGCACCAGGTATGTGCTTTGACCTAAATTTGTCAGTTGCTAAATACCATCTTGGTATTGTTTTTTTTTACATCATTTATGTAGATAAGAATTTATTTTCAAACTAGTGAATGGCTTGTTTCCAACTACTAAGGTTCTAAATGAAAGACTACATATGAATTTAGATCCAGTCTGTTTGCTCTGCAAATCTGGTAATGAGACTTTATTTGTTGTTGCAGGCTGATTTGAAAAATGACAAATTTAACTGATGATGACTATTCAGAGGCAATATTTGCCATCTTTCGCATTAAAACCTTTCATCTGTTACTGCTAATCTTTGATTTATTAATTAGATATTTTATCTTTCATAGTTTCTAGTTTATAAAATAATCTATCAATATAGAGGTCCATGTGTTCACATTCTTCATACATCTATTCTCCACTGGTTCATCATATAAAAATGTCTTATTAATGTGGAGTTAAGATAATAGATATATAAAGAATAAATATTAATGATTATTATTTTAACAACTACAAATCTTTTTATTAATCGATAACTGCAGCCATAATAAATCAGTGGTGACTCAATTAAGTTGCTTGAAAATGAATTGTATTTTCTTTTATAAACTTTTATTTCTGTTAAATATGAAGACTGTAATCAATTGCAATTTTAGCCATATTTTCCAAATAAAAGCTATTGACCACCCATAATTTTAATGTATATTTGTGTTTATATTGTATGGCTAGTCAAGTGCTACTTGTTGTAAATAATTTCATCTTAAATTATTAAAATAAAAAATCTTCATAGATAATGCAAAAGTTTTAAAATTAATTTTAAAAAATAAAATCATTGCAGGATCAGTTACTAGTAAATGACAAAATAAGAAAAAAGAAAATATAATTTAGAATAAATTAAAAAAGTGGTAATTAGAATGTTAGTTTTATTTTAAAAATGCAATTAGCTGATCTGGAATATAACTTAGCAAAATTAAACTATTAAAGAAAAAAAGAAATCTTGAAAACCAAAAATCTATCTTTCCATTTATTTAGAATAAAATAAATATGTGTGCATAAATAATGTTGATTTTAAACACATAAAGAAATAATAAAATGTGTGTGTGTGTGTAATAAAATAAGAAAAATATGAAAGTTAAATATTAAAATAAAGGAAAGGGCATAATGAAATTTTAAAACTCAAAGATTGCTTAATAGATAAGCTTCATAGGAATGGGATTAGCAATAGCTACTAATTAATTAATTAAAATCCAGAAACAACAGGACGAATTAAAATGCATCTTATCCAATATTTGATCAACCTAATCAGTGGATGGATTTTGAACAATGAAAATAACTAGCAGATTTAAAAATTAATTAAAAGATAACAGCAAGATTGGCAGTACATAAATAAGACTGCAAATTGTGTCATTCAGTCATTCATGTACCTAGATTCAATCAACTATTAGATGTATTTTTTACAATGTCATGCTAAGCAGAAGTCAGAGCATGTGACCGAGCTCCAGCTTTCATTTACAAGAATATCAGTAGTCTTCCTGATAGAAGCCATGCTTGTTTAATAATTTGAAGCTGCTAATAATGTCTAACTGCCTAAAATAGGAGTAGCCTGCAATCACAATCATCAGGACTGCATCAGAAGCCTAAAATCCAACTGGTTGGTAAACCACACATTCAGCAGCAAAGAGCAAGAAGCCACAACATTTAAAATTCTATAGTCAATAACATTTTTTTTTGCCCATTCCTAATTTTTTATATTAATCTATAAGTAGCCATTGCAATCTTTGAGTATCTCCAGAGTCAGTATAATAAATGGACTCTATAACTAACATATAATGAACATAATATATAATATATAATAATATCCTATTATAATATATATATATATATATATAATAATATATATTATTATGTGCAGCTTCATACATTTCCTAATGTAACAAATGAATAGTTACAGAGCTTTCAGCTCATGAAATGATTAGTTTATAAGTCCGAGTTTGTGTGCATTTTATATACGCGGACTTTATATTATATTATGATTATATATTTTTTTAAATTATATAAGTGATAATTGTTTATTTAATTGAAGAAATGTATAAAATTAGTCTATAAGTTTTAGTAATAAGTCCATTAAAATATTTGCAATAAAGTACTTGTCTGTCAATTGTTGTTGGTTAATTCTTTACTCATATAACTAATTAAAACAGTTTATTATATTTATTTCAGCGGAACTAGTTGGGGTATTCAGGCAGTGAGTTAGTAGTTGTCATCCAGGTTATGTTAGTTACTTCTTGTAATTAACTGGTGCCTGAAGTTTACTTTGAAACAAATGAAGTACTTTGAATGACAGGGTTTGAATTCAGCAGTTGAGAAGTTCTATAACCTGGAAATATGGGCATAGATTATACCTTGTGTAACCTCAGTCTGGCTACAGGTACCCACTGGCTATTATGCTTTTTGCCTGAGGGATTGAGTGCTCTAATATTTAAATTGCAGCTGGAATAGGTCAAATTTATCATGTGTTGAGTTTTAGTATTCATTCATTTATAGTTAAAATCTTCAAAGTGCATGTGCAACAGCATAATGCTGTTTTAAATATTACAGTTTACAAACATCGCGCTATATAAAAATGATTTATTTACATACATTTAATAAATAATTGTATATTTTATATACAAAAGGAAGGCAACAATTTATTTATAATGTTTTCACAATTTTGTTTATTATTAAAGAATAAGTTATATTTTTTGTTTCTATTAAAGGGTAAAAATGTTATTATATAGATATTTTTTATTCAATCTTATCCCACCCAGTTCATTTGGCTTTCCCCACATGGAGGTAGAGCTGTAAGATAAGATGGTAATTAATCATATGACAAATAATGTTAAAGAATAAAAAATTAAATAAACACTTAATTGCATAATTGTAATTAAGAAAGTGGTATGATTTAAATCAAAGAATTGATTGAAACATTTTTTTTTCTTTTAAATGAAAAAAGTGGAAGTAAAAACAGATATTTTGGGCAGATTTAGGGCATTAAGGATGGGTAAAGAAAAAAGGACTAGGGGTGGAGTTGGTCGTATGTTTCATTTAAGAAAAATAAATAAACAGCAAGTAATATTTGAATTTGTTTGAACAAAAGCATATAAATATTGTATTCAAACTTTTAAATAATATTGAAATGGATAAAGATATGGAGATGGAGGGATTAATAAAAAGAGTAGGTATGTTAGAGAGAGAACAGGATAATATAAAAACATGGGCACATATACATAAAATGGAGCCAGAAAATCAGCTGATAAAAATAAAAACATTTTTGGGGAACAGAGGGGAAGATCCAAATCAGAATGTAGAGAGCCTGGAATGCTATTGTATCTTGAATAGGTTAAGTGAGGCTGCAAGAACTGCTTTAGCTTGCAGTCTCTGGTGGAACTCATTATGTTTAAAAGTAGCAATGTTCAATAAATACAAGTGGTCACTGTTGGCAAATTATTGGAGGGAGGAGCTTCAGGAAAAGGTTAATCTCCAGGTAGAACAGAATAGGTGGAAGCCAGGGGAGTTACTTGTTACATTTTTGTAGACAAGTAGCAAAATTGAGAGCAATCCCAGCAAACCCATTCTCTGAGCAACAGATTATGTGTATAGTTAGGCATAGTTTGCCTGGGAACATGGAAAAATAATGATTGGTAAGCAGATGATGGAGCAAATGGCTGAAGTATTAATGGCACTGGACAACAATAAAGGGGTGGTGTAAGCCAGGATGAGAATGGCAAGTAGTGAATCTGGAGTGTGGTGAAGGGAGTTGTCCAAAGGTAAAGATAATAATAAAAGAGATTGCAATTAGTGCATTGTTTGATTTGGGAAGTCAGGTATCAGTAATGTCACAGAAAATGTTTAATAAAATAAGTGATGTTTTCTAGGAATATAAAATATTGCGATTGAAAATGGTATATGTTTTTTTTGGCTAATGGTAAAAGGTGAAGCTGTCATCCAAGCAGTCATGGGTGAAAATACACCTGGCAAGGAAAGAATATAGCCCCATATTTTTAATTTTGGAAGGGCTGATTCATAAGGTCATATTAGGCTCAGATCTTATGTACAAAACTGGTTGTGTATTGGATTATAAATGAGGTTGGGTAGAAATAAACAATAGAATAATTCCATTTATAAAACAGCAAAAGAATGAAGTTAGTAAAAAAAGATTGCACACAAAGTGCAGAATGGAAGTATAGATAGGTGAAAAGGTGGATGAATCAAGATATATAAATGATAATCAAAGTGACCAATTGAAGAGGTTATTAAACAGATGAGAGCATTTTTTTTTAGATTCCTGGGGTGATCCAAGGGTATCAACACAAGATACAGCTCATGAAAAATCAGCCATATCAAACCCATGCATATCATATATGTCATCAATATAGACATGAAGAAGAACAGATAGACAAAATGCTTAAATAAGGAATCGTATCCAAATGTTTGACTTTTTTTAATAATCCCATTGTAACAGTAAAAAAAGATGGATCAATTTGGTTGTGTTTAGATGCTCGGCAGCTAAATAAAATAACAATATCTGATACTAATGCTCCTCCACCTATGAATGAATTGTTAACAAAATTTCAAAGAAAAAAAAATTTGATGTTTGACTTACTCACTAGCATATTGGCAAATTAAACTTTACCCAAAGGATTGGAAATACACTGCATTTAAATATAACGGATGTGCATATAATTTTAACTGGATTTCTTTCAGACTTAAAAACAGTGGAGTGGGGCTTATCCAGGGTCTAGATCAGCTGTTGTTAGAGAATATTAAGAATTTAGTTATAATGCAAGTGGACAAAATCATGGTAGCTTCAGAAAGTATAGAAGAATTTTGTGCATTTAGAAATATTGCTGGGTGAGTGTGAGAAAAAGGGAATCAAAATTAATTTGAATAAGAGTAAAATAATGACTTTCAAGGTAATGTTTTAGGTCATACAATCAGTCAAAGAGAAATATTACCTAATTCTGAAAAAATCCAAGCAATTCAGGAGTTTTCCATGCCACAGAATAAAAAGCATATTAAATCTTTTCTTGGATTATGCAATTTCTATAATCGATTTTATAGAAAAATTTTCACTTGACATGGAACAACTATTGCAGTTATTAAGAAAAGAGAAACTGTTCATGTGGAATGAACAGCATTAGCATAGTTTACAAAGCATGAAGATGGGATTACCTCTTCCACAAAAATTTAAAAATGAACAGCAGCAAGTTTGGATTGGGGGCCATGCTGTTTCAGATATGGAAAGGGGGTCAGCATGGAGTCCATTGTTTCATTAACCATTTATTGAAAGGAGCAGAAGTGAACTATACTGTAACTGAGAAAGAAGTCCTAGCAGTCATATTTGCATTATAGAAATTCTGGCAGTATTTAATATGCTCTGAGTTAATGGTAATTACTGACCATAAGAGCCTTGAGTTTATGAATCATAGCTTTCTGAATAATAGCATATTAATAAGATGGAGCTTGTTCCTGCAGGAACTTAATTACAAAGTGGCATTCTGTCATGGTAAAGAACCTATTGTGGCAGACACTTTAAGCTGATATCTGATAACTCAAAAACAACACTTAAGTTGTGACAGAGCATATACAGCTGCAGCTAAAATATATAAATAAAATGGGATAGAAGATGACTAGTGTAGGTTAAAGAAGCACCAAAGAGAAGACAATGATTGCAAACAAATAATGGAGTATTTATGCCATCAGCCTGTAATGAAAATGGCAAATAATCTGCTATGGAAGGACAAAAATTACTTTTTCTTGAAGGGAAGACTCTTACAGTGTGTATTTAAAAAACATGCATTATTCTTCCAATCACTATGAGGAAGCAGATAATTCAATATATGCATAAAACTCATGGACATTTTGGGGCAAGTAAGGTTAAGGAATGGCTGAGTCATTGATTCTATTGGTTAGAAATGTACACCAATATTTCAGACATTGGCAAATGCACTGCATGTTCAACAAACAAGCCTCCTAACACATCAATAGTAGGCCCACTGCAATCTATATATGCCTAACATCTGAATATCTTAATAGCAATAGACTTCTACAGACTACTCCATTCAATAAAATGAAATATCTCATCATGGCATATGATGTGCTTTCAAAGTTGGTAGTTGCATATCCAGTAACTCAAGCTAATGCCAAACAAACTATTTGGGTGTTGAAGCAACAGAATTTTAAGTATGTAGGAATTACAAGCAAAATCCTGTCAGATCATGGAACACCCTTTGTATATAGAAAATGGAAAAAATGGACAAACAGGCTTAGGATAAAAAAATACTTATCTCAATTTGTATCTTTCAAACTAATCCACATGAACGGATTATGAGGGAGTTGGGGCATTTATTTTATGTTTATATACAAGATGATCATCACAGATGGGTGAAAGAAATACCATGCACCATTCACATCATAAACTGGTCAAAAAATGAATCTACAAGACTTGAACCTGTTCAACTACATTTTGGAAAAAACATTCAGTATCCATTTGAGACCAGACTGTCAATGGGGATGAATCCAATAAACAAGAAAAAGGATGCTGAACAAGCACTTAAGTGACTAAACAAAATGAGCAAACTAAGGCAGAAGAGGCAGGGAGAAGTTAAAGCCATATTCAGAATGAGAGGTGAGGTCATGGTGAGAATTCAAATGGGAGTCATTATAAAATACACATATACAAAAAATTCCAGTGAATTTACAAAAGCCCATATGTAGTCAAGTGGAAATATGGCAATAATGCATTTATCATAGTGCAAGGGATGGAGGAAAAAAGAACATATAATGCTCAAGCATTAAGATTAGTAAAAATGGAAAAACAACCACCAGACAGGTAGTAATAATAAATAAATATTAGAAATAAAATTGTTAAAATGATGCATTTTACTCAAAATGGAAGGCAGTGTAATGTACTGCTAGTCAAGCACTACATATTGTAAATAATTTTGTCGAAATTTATTAAAGAAAAAAAAATGTTAAAAACTAAAAATCTTTTCATTTATTTAAAATGAAATAAATATATGTGTGCATAAATAATGTTGATTTCAAATACATAAAGAAATAATAAAATGTGTGTGTGTGTAAGAAAATAAAAAAAAATAAAATATGAAAGTTAAATATTAAACTAAAGGAAAGCTCATAAATAAATTTTAAAACTCAAGACTGCTTAATAGATAAGCTGCATAGGAATGGGATTAGCAATGGCTATAATTTAATTAATTAAAATGTATAAACAACAGGACTAATTAAAATGCATCTTATCCTAAGTTTGATCAACCTAATCAGTGGACAGATTTAGAATAATGAAAATAACTAGCACATTTAAAAATTAATTAAAAGATAATAGCAAGGTGGCATTACATAAATAGATTGCAAATTTTGTTATTTGGTCATTCATGTACCTAGATTCAATCATCCATTAGATGTCTTTTTTACAATGTCATGTTAAGCAGAAGTAAGAGCATGTGACCAAGCTCCAGCCTTCCTCTGCAAGAACATCAGCCATCTACCCAATAGAAGCCCTGTCTGTCTAATAATTTGAAACTGCCAAGCATGTCTAACTGACTGAAATAGAAGTAGCTTGGAACTGCAATTATCAGGACTGCATCAGAATCCTAAAATCCGACAAGTTAGTAAACCACACATGCAGCAGCAAAGAGCAAGAAGCCACAATGTTCAAAATTCTATAGGTAATAACATTTTTTGCCCATTCCTAATTTTTTATATTAATCTATAAGTAGCCATTGCAATCTTTGAGTATCTCTAGAGTCAGTATAATAAATTAACTCTATAGCCAGCATATAATGAACTATAGTATGTGCAGGTTCACATGTTTCCTAATGTAATAAATGAATGGTTGCAGAGCTTTCAGGTCAGGAAATGATTTGTTTATAAGTATGAGTTTGTGTTCATTTTATATACATGATGTTTATATTATATTATAATTGTATTTTTATATAATTAAGAATATTTTTATATTTAATTAAGAGTGTATGCACATCATGTAAGTGATAATTGTTTATTTAATTGAAGAAATGCATTAAATTAGTCTATAAGTTTTAGTAATAAGTCTATTTAAAATATTTACAATAAAGTACTTGTATGTTAATTATTGTTGGTCAATTCTTTACTCATACCACTAACTAAAGCACTTTATTATATTTGTTTCCATGGATCTAGTTGTGACATTCAGATGCTGAGTTAGTAGCTGTCATCCAGGGGTGTTAGTTACTTATTGTAATTAACTGGTACCTGAATTTTACTTCAAAACAAATATTGTACTATGAATGACAGAGTTTGAATTCAGCAGTCAAGAAGTTCTGTAACCTGGAAATATGGATGTAAGTTATATCTTGTGTAACTTCAGTCTAACTACAGGTACCCTCTGGGTATTATGCTTCTCTGCCTGAAGAATTGGGTGCAGTAATATTTAAATTGCAGCTGGAGTAGATCAAATTTATAATATATAATTGTATAATATATTATATACAAAAGGAAGGCAATTTTTTTATAATGTTTTCTCAATTTTGTTTATTATTAAAGAGTAAGTTTAATTTTTTGTTTCTATTAAAGAGTAAAAATGTTTTTTTTTTATTCGATCTTATCCCACCTAGTTCAATATATATATATATATATATATATATATATATATATAAAGACATTGCTTACAACTAACCTTCACATGAGTCCCAATTTCTTTTACAATGTTATGAATTCAGACCAAGTGGTAGGCAAACAAAATATCTTACATACTTGCTTATGCACATATAGTATACACATATAAAAACCAACATATACACTGATATGCTTGAGAAATTAATTCTTTTTTTTATCTATTGTGAGAAAGCAAACAAATTTGCTATACCCATAAAATGTATATGCATATTAATTAATATGTTCATCTTTTGGTAGAAATTAATTCTTTCTTTTATTCATTTCATTTCATTAACTAAAAACACTAATTGATTGACTTATAGAATGGACATAATTAAAGATTAAAATTTATATGAGGTCAACATTGTTGTTAAATGATCGAGTTTGGAATAATGAAAATTAAATAAAAATAATATTATTTTATAATTTAATTTTTTTCTTATCAAGTTGTAACAATAGGTTTCTTAGCAAGCATGTGACAAGAGAGCATTTCTCTTAACTGGAAAAATCTACAATTGAACTGACAGGAGAGTAGCATTCTTGACTTGAAAAAAATTTGGAATTGAACTGATAGCAAAAAAGTTAAGTTTTTATTTCTTTTAAAAAAATAAAAAAAACACATTTGGCATCTAAAAAAACAGTAAAATTTTAATATTTATAGTTTTCAGATAATATCAAATATTTATTTTGGATAAAAGAAAACTGGAAAGTTACCCTTTAATTTATAATTAGCAGGAATGAACTAGTGATGTAATTTATTCTGCAAGCTAAAATTCATTATAATAGAAATAATGCAAAGGAAATCTGAAATTAATAAAAATTAACTGTTTTCTTTAAAATATATATATATATATATATATATATATATATTGGCTAAAGAATATATATATATATATATATATATATATTTAAGCCACATTATAAATAACAGTTTATAAAAGGAATCATTATGGTGTATTTGGCATAAAAAGCCAATGCTGTGGGACTTTTCCAAAGCCAACTTCTATGTCATTAGGAAATTATGGAATTATAAAATTATAAAAAAAAATGTTCAAGATGTCTGTCTTATACAACACTGGTGTATAGCAATCTGCCATGGATTTATATACAGTCAGGAGAGATAACTTGTGTGTTTGTTTTAACTAAGCAGCATGGAAGATATGAATATTAACAGAGTTGGCAGATAGAAATGTTATACGTGGAGATTGACATTTATATTAATAAACTCTTAGCTGTGGAGATAAAATGCTTGCTTTACTCAAGATAAATATATGTTATTTTGATTTACTTGATTTCTTTTTGTTTTTGTCATTTTTGTTTGAAAATTTATATATGGTAATTTTTTTTTATTATGTGTTTAAGAGTCATTTTTCAAATTGATCACCTGCAATTTAAAAGTGGAAGCAGTGGATGGATGTCATGCTAATGTAAATTGAAAAAAAGATCTTCAATTAATATTTTTTAATAAAAGTATATTTTCAGATTCCTCTAGAATTCAACATTGATCCATCAAGGTGATATCATCCCAAGTAAGGTTTTTATATATTTAACATTGAAGGCAAAACTTTAGGACAACAAAAATTTTTTGTTACTAATCAGTTTTAATAATATTTACTTGTGATTTTGTTTTGTTTATGAAAGCACAAATAACCCACTGAGTAAAAGGTCTTTCTTTGTATCTATCATTAATTTCTACTATGACTTACACACACAAATAAATGGGAGTGGGGCTATATATATATATATATATATATATATATGTAAAAAAAATAGTTATAATTATAATATATTGACACAAGATATAATCTATGGCCATATTTCCAGGTTATAGAACCTCTCAACTGCTGAATTCAAACCCTGTCATTCAAAGTACTTCATTTGTTTTAAAGTAAACTTCAGGCACCAGTTAATTACAAGAAGTAACTAACATAACCTGGATGACAACTACTAACTCACTGCCTGAATACCCCAAGTAGTTCCACAGAAATAAATACTAATAAACTGTTTTAATTAGTTATATGAGTAAAGAATTAACCAACAATAATTGACAGACAAGTACTTTATTGTAAATATTTTAAATAGACTTATTACTAAAACTTATAGACTAATTTTATACATTTTTTCAATTAAATAAACAATTATCACTTATATGATAATTTAAAAAAATATATAATCATAATATAATATAAAGTCCGCGTATATGGAATGCACACAAACTCAGACTTATGAACTAACTATTCATTTGTTACATTAGGAAATGCATGAAGCTGCACATAATAATATATATTATTATATTATAATATATATAATATATATTATAATAGGATATTATTATATATTATATATTATGTTCATTATATGCTAGCTATAGAGTCCATTTATTATACTGACTCTGGAGATACTCAAAGATTGCAATGGCTACTTATAGATTAATATAAAAAATTAGGAACGGGCAAAAGAAAATGTTATTGCCTATAGAATTTTAAATGTTGTGGCTTCTTGCTCTTTGCTGCTGCATGTGTGTTTTACCAACTGGTTGGATTTTAGGCTTCTGATGCAGTCCTGATGATTGTGATTCCAGGCTACCCCTATTTTAGACAGTTAGACATTCTTAGCAGCTTCAAATTATTAAACAGGCATGGCTTCTATCAGGGAAGACTTATGATATTCTTGTAAATGAAAGCTGGAGCTCAGTCACATGCTCTGACTTCTGTGTAGCATGACATTGTAAAAAATACATCTAATATTTGAGTGAATCTAGGTACATGAATGCACTTTGCCATAAATATCACCTACCTGCCTATCTACAAGATTATATATGTGACTAGTTGATAACTGGTATTAAACCATCATTAGATTGGCATTCTTAAAACTAACTTTCAGTATAGACATTCATTTTTATAAAAGGACTATGTTATTTAATTTTGACTATACATATACTTTTTATTATTATTATTGATCTGTTTGTTTAATGCCATTTGTAATAACTAAGTAACAAGATATTGTTTTATAAAAGAACCATGCATTTAAATTTGACTATATATATATATATATATATATATATATATATTATTGGTAAACCGTTTTGTCTAATGCCAGTCGTAATAATTAAGTAAAAAAAATATTTGCCACATGGGAATTGTGTTGTTTATTAAAGAACATTTGGAAAGTGAACAATAATAGTAGAGTACTAAATGATACAGCAATCCAAAAAACTTTTTCTATAATTATTATTAAATGGAGAAATAGACTATTAAAAATATATGTGATTCCAGAGAAGCAGGCATTTATCAGGAGTAGTGGGGAATAGAGCAGTGTGTTGTGTGAATTAAAATATGTGCACACAAGTTTTCTATAGACTTGCTCAGATTGAGAATGATTTAAATTGGATTTAGCATGTAGCACTGCAAACCAATAAGCATAGGTATAGATATAAATGACCAATAGAGATGAATGTTTACTGGATCCTAGTGCTTGGTCTGGAAGGGGAACTACCTATAAAAAGTTTTTGCTACAGAAAATTAAACATTCTCTAGCTAAACAAGGCCCTAAACTGGCTTTCTGACCCATTGAATCCCTGCTAAAGGTGCAAAGGAAGGATCTATATAAAATTAGAGGCCAACTCAGTCTATATTATTGTTTGTTAGTAAGCCTCAGGGCATGTATAAATGTGTGGTAAAAATACTTGTGTAAATTTTGTATTATATTTTATTACAATAATTAATTATAAATAATTATTCATTCTAAGCTTTTCTAATTTTTCAGTAAATAGTTTAACCTGACTGACATCCTGACAGTTCATTTTTAAAACATATATGCTAGTTCATGTTTGTAATAACAAAGTAAGTGGTTGTAATAAACAAGAGCTTGAACATAGCAAAAAAGTAGGTTGAAGATAAGAGTGGCCATTATTATCTTTTAAATAAATCTAGTATTAAAATTTATAGAGGTACAGTCATTTTTTTAAGCACATGGTCTTAAGGTTATAGCCTTAATATATATTACTTTAGATAGCCATAAAAATATTCTAGTCCACAGCTACTACTGACATTTTCTTATAATTTTGGTTCACTACACGTTTTCCTTTCTATGGTTTTTTTTTACTTTCCATCTCAGTTATTCTTTAATAGCTGCAGGCATTGGTCAGGCAAAAATTTTCTGTTACTCTACATGTTTTGCTACATCATTCTGGCTCCAACAAACAGAAAATGCTGAGAGAGAGAGAGAAAAAGTCTTCTCAACCATTTGAACTACAGCACTCATTTTAAGTTTATTTTATATATATCTCATATACAGAATGTTGGTGGTTCACATTGTATTCAACAAAAGGCTAATATATTTCTGATTGAGGAGAGCTCTGTCCAAAGTCAATCTTATTTCTTTTTCAATTCAAAAGTTTTTTTTATGGCAGCTTTTAATCCAAGTAGTAGAACTTTTGCTAATACAAGAGAGAGGACAAAAGACAATCTCTCAATTTATATCCACTCATTGGTCATCTTGCATTCCAATACCATTCTTTTACTATCTTATATTTTTAATTAAATTTTTAGTTAATTATTCCTGTCTAACTTACAAACTTTTCTCTAATGAGTTCTGCAATTCCAGAAATTTCTCTTTGTTCTCTAAAATTAAAATCTTTTACATTTATTTTATAAACTTTCTTGAATGTATGTTTGCTATTATTAAATGCTTTAAAGTTCCTATTTTATTTAATCTATATTCACTGTGTTGGACATAGCATCTTTAGTTAAACCACAGCAAATTGTGCAGCAAGTGTATATATATATATATATATATATATATATATATATATATATATATATATATATATATATATATATATATATATATTGTACCCTCACCTCCAGGAAATATATAATTATAATCACTTGATCTAGCTCAGATAAATAACTATGTTTACCTAAAATGTATCTACATTAACAATAATTATATTTTTAAGAATATCAATGATTAAATTAACTTAATTAATAAATAATAATATAGTTCTGTTTTATAAAATGAAAGAAATCAATATCTAATCAAATCATGGGACTAGGAAGTGAGTTTACAAGTGGCAGAGTGAATACATTAAGCTAATCTCCCACTGGATATCACCTTAATGGCATAAGAATACTATCCTTATTCCTATTACTTAAATACTACATTTATAGTACTCTTACATCTTTAATCAAAAATAATTAAGTAAATTACCTTTACCAAATTAATTTAAATACCTTTCTCAAAACTAATTTCACTCAAATTATCTTAGGTTCTCTTAAAATAATGATAAATTAATTATAACTTTTGTAATCAAGAACGATAAGGGATTTAATATCATTCCTAACTACAATTTAATAATATTAATAATAACAAATAGTAATACTAATCTTTAATCTATAATTCACCATCCTATCTTTCTATTTATAATGTTATTCTTGTATATCTTATAAGAAAAATGTAATATAATTCTCTATTATCCATATGGCATCTTAAATAAATATATTTAGTATGATATTATAATCTGAGAATATGTGGCAATCATTTCTAAGATAATTTAATGTAAATCTTTGGTAATTATTCCATGACCATCATAATAATACCATAAGTAAAACTTCTTAAATAAAATATATCAATAAAATATAACTCCTAAATAAAAATTTTATTTATGATGTGCAAATATTATGTCTTCATTATAATTATCTGTGATTACGTAATTGTAATGTGAAGAAATTGAGTCAACACTAAGACTTATAAAACACATTGAACAATTTTATTAACAAACTTAACAATAAAATTATTTACATTATTTACATTTTGATAGAATTCTATTTATTCGTATTCAGGTATTTTTTCAAGACAAATCAAATGACTTAAACATAAGATACAGAACATTTCTTAAATAAAATATTTTTTATTTTTTAAAATATCATTATATAACTTTTTTATTACAGTTATTCGATATTATTACTTTATAGATTTTAAAAAAATATAGGTAATACTTTTACTATGAACTTATCCTTGTTATTTAGTTTTTAAAAATTATTTATTATTCTGTATAGTCATTTTTCAATATTTATGTGAACAACCTTAATTCATAGCATACCATCAAACTAAGCTACTTACTAATTATTACTTTAAACTTTAAATATCATGTATGTATTAGTGTGTTGTTATAAAAATATTTTTGTAAAACTTATGACTACTTTCATTCATCCAACACGATTCAGTCTATTACCTTTAATCATAAATAAAAATATGCATTATAAGTATGTCTTTTCAAAAATTCTTAATAATTAAGTAATATCATTATAAATTCTTTTAAAGTGTCAACTATTTATTTTCTAAAAAAAAAAAAAATATATCATTTTTAACTATAAACGTTTTATGATTCTTTCACTGATGAAATTATGTTCTTATAATTTTTTACACTTATTTTACTCTAATCAACATAACTTATCTTATCCAATTTAAAAATTCTCTATTTCCAAACTTATTTATTGTTTCCAATTTTAAAACAACCATCTTTTACAATGTAATCCAATAAATTTCAATAACACATAAACTAGTAGGCATATGGGGTAGACTATAACTTCAATTTAACACCTTTATCAACTAACCATCATGGGCAGAGTGTACATAAACTGAGGTATAACTTATTTGTTTAATAACCTCTTCTACCAAGTATAATGTCCAGGCTATTCATTCAGCACTATGGCACACTAAGCTTTAACACATAGAAAAATAAACACTGCCATGAATATACACAAGATATAGGGCTATGTTAGCTATACTTGTATAAACATCAATATAGTATATTCTTCTTCCCATATAAATAAACCCTACATACAATATTATCCTGGTCTAATATAACCTAATACTAAAATATTAGCATTTAAAGTTCACCAATTTACATCGCTAAATTCATCTTCTCATTTCTATAATAACAAATAAATTCATTTTTAGAATAACAGTCTAACTAACTAATAAGACAAGATTATTTCATTCTTTAAAAGTTCTCAAACTTTAGCACAAACAATCAGAATCAGTGTCATATTTTTAACACTTTAAATTATTCAACAAAACATCCAATTCAGTTTTAATAGAATCATATACTTATATATTTTTTTGTTTAAATATCTTTACAATATCATTAAAATTATGCATATTCTTAAATAACTAAACAAATGATAAATTATGTGTAGGTGTGTGTTTTATATATGCATCCATCCATGCAAAATAACAAACACATTTTAAAACTATTAATAATTTACATTATTACCATAAGTAATTTCTGTTGGCAATTACTTAGTGATGTCTTCTGGATTGCAATCTAAATAAACATTTTATTATTGTTTATTCCACATTATCACACTTTAAAATATAGTAAGTTAAAGTTTTTTTTTACAATAAAATTTAATTACTAAGTTAGTAAATAATTTAATGTTATCTGTTTCTATGCTATATTTATACTATGAATAAATATTACTATAATTGTGTTAGAAAAAAATTAATTTTAAAACTATATTTACAATAATTTTATTAGAATTTCTTATGATGAAATGTTCTTTTCTTGATAATAAGTTCATTACAGGAAGAATATTTTCTCCTGGTAAAAAAACATTAATGACACACTTTTGACGCCAGTTCTTAACGTAATATATAATCCAAAATGACAGTTCAAGTTAAATATGGTATGTTTACTTTTATTCTATAAGACTTACACTAATATAATTAATATTTTTCTTATCTCCAAAACTTTTAAATAGTTAAACATGTATTGTTAGGTAAATATCTAATTTTAAATACTCTTCGTCAAGATTATTTTCCAAATTCTTGTAACTTTTCCATATTTACTGAGGTTTATATTTTCTGATACAACCTTTTCCCAGTATTTTCAAATAAACAGAGCAAAACTTTCCATACAGTATTGCCACATGTGCTAAACAAGTAATCAATGGATGCCAGAAGGCTTGTGCATAAAGTCCCTATCTAATGCCTACTCATCCAATATCTCCAGACAAGTTTCTGGATTGTGGCCTTCATCAGTGAGAAGCTTTGGATCTGAGATCTTAGGATCTAATGCAACCCTCTAGTAATCACGTTTTATCTCTACTTAACTACAAAACTATGAGAATGAAATTGAAAACACAAAAAAATATTTTCAATCTAAGCTCAATAGCTTATATAGTCATATGGGTCTGAACTCAGTTCAGCACCCATACATTTTGGTGTCTTTGGCTTTTTTACAACCATAGCACCACTATCCTATTAGGCAGGATTGGTGTTAAACCATTAAGCATCACATATTCATATTTCCTATACTAGCACATTAATTGTTGATAAACAGAGCAAAATTATTCATACAGTATTGCCACCTTTGCTAAACAGAGTAATCAATGGATGCCAGAAGGCTAGTGCATAAAATCCCTATCTAATGCCTACTCATCCAATATCCCCAAACTAGTTTCTGGCTTGTGGCCTTCGTCAGTGAGGAGCTTTGGATCTGAGAGCACTGCATCTAGATCTTAGGATCTAATGCAACCCTCTAGCAACCACCTTTTATCTCTACTTAACTACAAAACTATGAGAATGAAATTGAAAATACAAAAATTATTTTCAATCTAAGCTCAATAGCTTAGATGGGATATTGGATGAGTAGGCATTAGATAAGGATTTTATGCACAAGCCTTCTGGCATCCATTGATTACTCTGTTTAGCACAGGTGGCAATACTGTATGGAGAGTTTTGCTCTGTTTATCAACAATTAATGTGCTAGTATAGAAAATGTGATCATGTGATGCTTAATGGTTTAACACCAATCCTGCCTAATAGGATAGTGGTGGCTATGGTTGTAAAAGAGCCAAAGACACCAAAATGTATGGATGCTGAACTGAGTTCAGACCCATATGACTATATAAGCTATTGAGCTGAGATTGAAAATATTTTGTGTTTTCAATTTCATTCTCATCGTTTTGTACTTAAGTAGAGATAAAACATGGTTGCTAGAGGGTTGCATTAGATCCTAAGCTCTAGATGCAGTGCTCTCAGATCCAAAGCTCCTCACTGACGAAAGCCACAAACCAGAAACTAATCTGGGGATATTGGATGAGTAGGCATTAGATAGAGATTTTATGCACAAGCCTTCTGGCATCCATTTATTACTCTGTTTAGCACAGGTGGCAATACTGTATGGAGAGTTTTGCTCTGTTTATCAACAATTAATGTCCTTGTATAGGAAATGTGATTATGTGATGCTTAATGGTTTAACACCAATCCTGGTTTAATAGGATAGTGGTGGCTATGGTTGTAAAAGAGCCAAATACACCAAAATGTATGGGTGCTGAACTGAGTTCAGACCCATATGACTATATAAGCTATTGAGCTTAGATTGAAAATATTTTTTGTTTTTAATTTCATTCTCATAGTTTTGTAGTTAAGTAGAGATAAAAGGTGGTTGGTAGAGGGTTGCATTAGATCCTAAGATCTAGATGCAGTGCTCTCAAATTCAAATCTCCTCACTGATGAAAGCCACAAGCCAGAAACTAGTCTGGGGATATTGGATGAGTAGGCATTAAATAGAGGTTTTATGCACAAGCCTTCTGGCATCCATTGATTACTCTGTTTAGCACAGGTGGCAATACTGTATGGCGAGTTTTGCTCTGTTTATCAACAAATAATGTGCTATTATAGGAAATGTGATCATGTGATGCTTAATGGTTTATTTTCAAATAACTTAAATTATATTCCCAAATAATTTAAGTTAAGTTTGTATGTCCAGCATATCTTATTGATTGACTTGTAATATTTTTTAAATATGATATAAGTCACATACTTGCAAATGATCTTATATTTTCTAGGAAAAATTCCAATTTTAAAATATTTCCAATATTTCTTCAGAAAGAAATATGTTCTAAAATAATTGTTCGGTCAAATTTAAAAGTTTTTTTTCTTTAAAAGTATTTTTCCATTGTATTTTAAATAAATTTTCTTCATAAAATATATTACATCATTTTACTTTATATTTTTTAATGAAAAAAAAAAAATTTTTTTTTATATTTTCTTTGTGATGTTCTTTTTATGAAACTTAGTCATAAATCAATATGACCTATCAACACAGGCAAAATTATATGCTTTATACAATAATAACATTTGAATACTTCCATTAAATTTTCTATATTTAGGGATGACTTCTTCATGTTTAAATTGATGACAAATTGAACAAAAACAAAATCAGCTAATTAAGGAATTATTTAAGTTTTAGCCCTCTTTCTCCATAACACAATCTTGTAATAATAAACTGCTATATTTTTATAAAAATTGAAGCTAAATAAAATGGAATATTACACTAATAAATACTTTACCGAAATTGTAGAAATACTAATGATGTTATAATAGTACGTCGGTAGAATGAAATAACCGGTTAATAATCGTCTGCCAAAATGTAAACAGCTCTTAAATACTCCAGCTGATTCCAATTTTGATTGGTGTGTTAAACAATCCTGGCCTCAAATTATCCGGGACCATGAACATTGGTTTAAAGTTAAAGTTAATAATAATTTACTAAATATTTATTTTTATTATATTATTCAATTCTTACTTAATTTTCACATTTCATTTTCATTTACTAAAGACTCTAAAATAACTTTTAAAAATCACATTTCAATATTTATTACTATTTCTACCTTTATTTGGAACTTAACGTATTTATTTTCAACAAAAAAACATAAATCTGATTTTATTTATTATATTCACTTTTAAAATCCAATTTAACATTTATAACAGATAATATTCTATTTTCAAACAAAGGTGTGTGTCACATGATTTACAAAACTAAATAAGACGCTAATACTTTAAATAGAACTAAAAGAATAATTTAATTTATAAAATGTTACATAACCACTATTATAGCTTAATTTTAAAATAATTATTTTAATATTATAAAACCAAAAAAATACACTATTCTCCCACCTTATTATTTTTTAATCAAATGATTTTAAAAACATAGCCATTAAATACAATTATTATTACTAAATCTATTTGTTTAACTTTAAAGCATTACTATTAAAATTTACCCTAATTATTATTTATAAGACTTATTAAATCAGTATTTATTATGACCAATTCTCTCAAACATACAATCTTATAATGATTTTTAATTAACTTTTTTCTTACAAATACCAACCTAATACTATACATTAATTATTTTACTTGCCTTAACTAAATTATTCAATGATTATTAACACACAACATACTTCATCCCTTACTCAACTTCAAAATTTAAAAATTTTCAGTAAATTATTAGAAATAATCCATACTAACCTAAACAAAAGGTTACATATTCCCTCCCTTCTAATAATATTTTAAATTAACCATTTATCTTCAACCTATTTAATCTATACTTATAATTCCTATTGCCTTTTATAGTTAAATTTATCCTATGTTATTGTATGTCACAACAAACTACTTTAACCTAAAATTTCACAAAATATTAGAACATCACATAAAGTCTCCACCAGAAAGTACTTTTAAATAACTACTATCTACACATCAGAAGGGTATGGAATTAGACTCCTTGCATTATACGTTCCTTTCTCTCCTTCTGGTGCAGCTAACATAAATGCATTTTCACCTACTTTGCAACTTATTTTAAATGGACCCTCATATATACTAAGAAATTTTTTAAACTCATTTCTCTGTAGGTTGCTAACATGGGGTGTTCTAACCAGAACTAAATCATTAATTTTAAAAGGATGTGGTTTATTATGGGATCTTTTTACTCTTTTATTACCTATAAGATGTAGCTTACATTAGCTTGACTAATATCTTCATCTACATTAATTTGTTCTCTTAAAATTGGAATAGGTGTTTCAATCAATAACTGTTCCTGTTTACCATAATGCAAACGAATAGGCATAAAACCAGTGGATTCATTATAAGTACTATTGATGTAATTGACAACTTCAGGAAGTTTTTGAACCCATTTCTTATGGTTATCAGCTACATACACCCTAAATAATCTACTAAGCTCCTGCATAACACGTTCACATGGATTAGATTGAGGGTTTCTTATGGAGTTCATAACATGTCTGAGGTTCTGAGTTCAAATCCCCTCGTTCTACCTACCAGATATAAAAGCTGTAGCATGATCTGTAAATATTACTTGTGGTTTTCCTACTAATGGAAATTGATATTTAATTATACACTTAATAACATTATGTGCACTAGTTTTAGGCACTGGATAAGCTGACACTTGTTTACTGAAAACATCATAAGCTACTAAAATAAATTTCTGTTGATTAAATGGTGGAAGAGGCCCATAAAAATCAATTTCTAACAACTCATTAGTTATATCATGAATAATGGGATGCATAATTCCTACATAAGATTTATTATTATATTTAGATTTGAAACAAGTAGAACACATTTTAATTTTTCTTACTACACATTTATACATTTTATTCTGGTAAAAAATGGATTTCAAAACATACATAATTTTTGGAGCACCATAGTGACCATAACTAGTATGAACATACTGTAACAGTCAAGTTTGTACATTCACGTAACAGAATTCAGAATCCAAGCAAAAGAGACCGAAGCTGACCAGACTAGGACAGTAACATCCCGAGTTCGACCGCACTTCAACTCGTAAGCCAGGATTCCAAGACTCAAGACACTATGAATGACCACCTTGAAATTACACATAGTATACCTCTTTCCACACGGCCGACATAGGTCATGGAGAAGCAATGAGACTCTGATAATTAAAAGAGAGGTTCTTAATTGACTAAAATATCACTAACTTTAATTTAACTTAATGCATAGTTTTCACATATATAGACTATAAATAGTAATTAGAATTGGATTGAATTAGATCAATAACGAAACAGAGAATGAAATACATTAAATTAATTATATATTTATTTACAATTGGCATGAAATTGATCAGTTTTACACATTTCAGCGTCGAATGTACAAACATTGGGTGGATAAGAGAACACATTCTCTTTTTATATACAATTCAAAATAGCTTTATATAAATAATTTTTATACAATTCAAAAAGCTTTATATAAATACTTTCATTTAATTTTCATAAATGGGTTTAACATGTGCCCATCTTATGAGTTGCTTTTCAATTAATACATAATCAATCACTACGTTATGTCTATAAATCTCGATAAGCCAAATCCTATTACATTTGTGGCTGGTATATAAATAATTATATTAAACTTTGATCATGAATTTATTTCCTAAAATATACAATATAATTTAATAACGAGTGCATAAATCAGCTCAAGTAATGATCGATCGAACATGGCTTTCGAGAGAAAATTTCAGAATGCTGAAAGCGTTGTGTTAAGGTGGGAGAGTTGGCTGAAATAAGATTTTACCAATGCACTATGGCACAGGTAAACAATAATAGGAAAAGTCGCTCTGCGGATGGATGAAATAACTTCAGGGTTCTTGTGACAAACGCCAGTACCCTGTAACCGATCGCAATGCTGCGTGGAAAGGAACATTGTGTTCAGGAATGGTGGGGGTCTTACGTGCTAACCTGGCCTTGGCTCAGGCTTCGCTACTGCTCTACCCTATAAGAAAAGATGTGCTGGCAATGCCGTGGCTCCATCTTAAGATACGTATATGACGTATAGCAGCAAAACGAGAATATTTTTATAAAATAAGACCACATCCACCAAGCAAAGAATAGTATATTTCATACTATGAAATACGAGTTAATAGCATATTAGCTCTATCAAATTGGGACCAACTCTTGTGTAGCCTGATAATAAATGTCTATGCTACTAAAGGGAATATTATTACATCTGTACTTTGACATGTTCGATCTATTAAGTTACTTATAGATAATAAATATTTAAGGAGGAAAAGTATATTTCTATGGACTTAAGAATTTAAATGTCAAATATACTTATATGATCAAGGCTAAATTTAATTCTAAATAAACTTATCAAGTTAAGTTTTTTTTAAATGGTTGATTATAAAAGAGCCACATTTCACATATTAAATCATTTAAATAAAAACATAGGATTTCGAAACAGCGCAGAAAGTTGACGCTATAAATAAATTACACGAAGATTTTCAAATAATATCTTCTTAAAATATACATGAAATTAAGTGCTCACTGTTTCGAAATATTGGCATATAAAATATAATAAGCATTTAAAATAAAATAAGCAGAGAAATATAGACACAACCGCAGTGATATAACTTTAAACTAAATAATTTACTTTGAATGAAAGGAAAATATAAATTACTCAGATTATTTAAACTTTAACAAACATGAAATTTCGGATAGCAATTAACATATTTAAAATATTAATTAAATGGATTTAAGTTTTGGGTTACATTTAGCTTTATCATTATTTTAAAAGAAAGTTAGCTAACTTATATAAATATTATTACATTTAGAATTACCCAGAAATACACAATTACACAGAGCTCTGCGGTTTGAAAAAGAAAACGGTACCAGTATGATTTATCTGCAAGTTCTTGGCTGTTGGTTTGGTTTAGTTTGACTGGGTGGCATCATCTTTGCCATTATGTTAGGCTCGTCTCTTCTATCGGCATGATGGTGGTTTAGGCATTTCGACGAGAGAAACCCCGTTCTCCCGCGGAGTAACAGCAACAAGATGCCCGCTTTTAGCCGGACATGTTCAAATTAACAATTGTGAATACTGGCTACAACTCTCACTAACAATATGGCTCTCTTTGTCTAACAATATGGCTCTCTTTCTCTAACAATATGGCTCTCTTGCTCTAACAATACCGAGTATTTATATGTTTTCCTTATCGGAATCTCCCGCCTCAAGACTCACTAAACTCAGGAATTTAATTAAGTGTTTTTCAATTTATAATTCAGATCTTAGATAACTTATGTTAGAAACATTCCATAAGCTATTATTATAATTAAGATTTTTCGTTGCAAACAATTGTCCAATTTAGATTTAAAAATAACTTAATCTTATCTAAAGGGATTTTAATTAGTAAATTTTTAACTAGTTTTACTTTTACGAATTCCAGGTGTGGTCGTTAATGACACCTGTTTACAACCAAAAATCTTTTAATTACTTGACCAGCTTTTATTTTTAATCTTACATAGAAACTCTATTTAAAAACAACCTTTTAACATTTTTAAAACGAAAACATTTTTAACATATTTATTAAAAATAATTTACAAATATATTTTGATATAGCTTTTAAATATATTTTCGAGAAACTTTTCTCTGAAATATATTTAAAACAAGAAATATTTTAACAATTTTAAAGAAACATTTAATAGTATTTTTAGATAACGGCTTTTACATATTTTAAATCATGTCTTTCTTCTATATAGCACAGATTATATATCCACATACGAAATTACAATATTAAACAACAAAATTAATAATTTACTCTTAACTTAAATAATATAATAAACATTTTTAGAAATATTAAATAATTTTAGGACGCTATAATTTTACTAATCCTATCTAATTATAGCGTTGGTTCGCACGTAAATATATAATACTGTTTATACAGACATGAACGAATTTTAAATTTATTAACATTTAAATAGGTTCGAACTTAGCACAGATGAGAGTGTCATTAGGTTTGATGGTGAAATGGAAAGGGATTGGAGATTTCCGTTTCATATCCGAATACTTGGGACAAAAAAAATAACAAAAAAAAAAGGAATTTACTTACAGTTGGCTATTAAATAATTTGACGCTTTTTTTTTTTTACTCATAATATTAAATCAATTAAGCTATCACATAGAGATGAAAACATATAAACCCACTTTCCTGCTACATTCTATACCGAGGAATTTCATACTTATTAGACAATCAATTATTACAACAAAAAAAATACGACTAAATTAAGTTTAAAAGCGAACCACACAAAATAGAATATTGTCAAATATTTACATTAAACAAACTTTTATATCCTACTGGATATACGTTAATTAATATACAATGGGGATGTTAATTTTATATATATATAATAATAATAATTTATAAACTATATAAAGGCAGGTCGTAACAAATATATACATATTTTTATCTAAATAGGATCTGGTGGTACATTAAGTAACTCCTCTTTATATAACTTAAAACAGCACCCGAATATAATGTCATCCTCTTCATCTTATGTCCATTCATATCCCTCATACTCATCTTCCCATCTCAGAGTCGGTTGTGCTGGGTGCCTTTCTAGACTCCGTGCAAACTCACTTCCACTGTATGGGTGTTTTCCAGATCTGTTATTCCCAAATAGTAGGGTTTGAACCCGTTCTTTCTCTCTCCCTCTGTCCTTCCCCTGGCGAACTTCTGCGGCTGTCTCCTGTCTTCTCTCTGTCCATCTTTTCTTCCTACTTGGGTATGGATCCTTTCTTTTCCTTTTCTTCTTGTTCTTTACAGTACTCTTTGATTCGTACTTCCCATGCAGTCCACCTATTTCCCAAAGCTCTCTATCCAACTCTGTTCTGTCCTGCTGGAGCTCCCGCTTTCTATCTTCTACTATCGCCTCAATATCCACACATTTAGATTCTTTATTCTCAGTCTCTAGTATATTCTCCAGCGTGTCCTTGCTATCCCACGTTTCCAATTCGGTCTTCTTCAAAAGGAAATGGCAACTTTCATCATCCCCTTCATTAATCTCTGGCTTGCTCCTTTTGTCCAGCTCAGTTTTCCTCAACTCTTCCTTTTCCACTGGTTTTAACTCTTCTTTTACTAATACTATTATATCAATTTTAATATTTTCTTCTTTTAGCATTGTGCTATCAGAGTTTACTTCTTCTCCCTGATCTGACACTAACTCTTCTATCTCATCCTCTACAGTATTCTGCATTTCCTTGTCATTTTTGTCCTGTGCTTTTTCTATCTTCTCTGCAAGTTTTACTGGAATCTCCTCACCTTTTAGCTGGCATCCCTGCAGGATTTTACACAGTTTTTCTTCTAAGTTTTCTCTAATATGTGCTGTCCCTTTCTCACATCGCCTGCCCAAAGCTTCAAAACATTGTTCTATTTTTAGATTTCTTCTATGATCCCTCTCTTCTGCATCCTGTTTATTTTTCCTATCTCTCTCTTCTGCATCCTGTCTAAGTTGCTTCACTAGTGACTCCATCATTGAGTTCATATTCCAGCATTCTTTCTTAAATTCTTCTATAGGTCTCTGTTCAGATCCCGTGGTGTCTTACTTTTCTAACATGGCCATGCTTTGATGTATAGATGCCTTTTCCCTAATCTGGCTTGCTACTTCCCTTTCTTCCTCCGTACTACTATCCATTTTAATATACATTTTAATATACTAACAACAAAAAAAATTCTCTTTTTACTGGCTCAATTCGTTTTTGCTATAGTTTCTTGGTTTTTGTTTGCTTTACTAACTCGGCTAATTGCTGCACTCCACAAAGAAAACGTTCTGTCTCCTACTCATCTCAACACCTATGCCTAACTCTATTAATACACCTAACTTCTCACTATACATTCGCTTGATGCCCACCCAACATTTAACTAACAGTGAAATAAATTTAACATATATAACAAAAAAAGTATAAAATACAACTCACCCTTGGCCTTTTGCAGCTGTTTTTCTTTTTTAAATTTTCCACGGTTCATGGTTATAATTTAATTTACACGTCTGTGCTAGTTTCGAACCTTTAAGATTTGATTTGACCTTACATTTATTTCCTTCTCTTTCTCGTTCAATCCAATTCATAAAACATAAAACAAATAATAGACCCCCCTTTTTCTCTCTTTACTCCTGATGACAAAATTTATGTGAGAACGATTTGACATTTATTCAAATCATCCTCGGGCGCCAGTCACAGTGAGCAAGAAAGTTTACACAACATATATTAGAAATCCCCTTAAAAATTCTACTATGCATCTATATAAATAATTTTTATATAATAAAATAATAATCTATTGAGAGTATGGAATTAATTGACGTTCAAACTCAGGAAAAAATCTATACATATACATTATTTTAGAAAACGAAAAAAAAATAATTCAAACTCATTAATTTTAAACAAAAGAATTTTATCTCTATACTCAATCTCCTCAGGGGTGGAAATAAGTTACTACAAACCCGGGGAAAAATACTACATATATATTATTCATTATTATTTATAATGGAAGGCAAAAAAAAAATGTATATATTAAACGCTCTACAGAGTATTGGAATATCGAATAGTCACACGATGTGCATTCAAACCCGGTGGAAAAAAAAATCTTACATATATACATTATTTAAAAAAAAAATTGGACTCAAAATCATTAATTTTGACCAAAAGAATTATATATATACACTCCATAATCTCTTCAGGGGTGGAAATAAGTTACAAGCCCCACGATTTTGGGCGTCCAAACCCGGTGAAAAAAAAATTATATGTAACAGTCAAGTTTGTACATTCACGTAACAGAATTTAGAATCCAAGCAAAAGAGACCGAAGCTGACCAGACTAGGACTGTAACATCCCGAGTTCGACCGCACTTCAACTCGTAAGCCAGGATTCCAAGACTCAAGACCCTACGAATGACCACCTTCAAATTACACATAGTATACCTCTTTCCACACAGCCGACATAGGTCACGGAGAAGCAATGAGACTCTGATAATTAAACGAGAGGTTCTTAATTGACTAAAATATCACTAACTTTAATTTAACTTAATGCATAGTTTTCACATATATAGACTATAAATAGTAATTAGAATTGGATTGAATTAGATCAATAACGAAACAGAGAACGAAATACATTAAATTAATTATATATTTATTTACAATTGGCATGAAATTGATCAGTTTTACACATTTCAGCGTCGAATGTACAAACATTGGGTGGATAAGAGAACACATTCTCTTTTTATATACAATTCAAAATAGCTTTATATAAATAATTTTTATACAATTCAAAATAGCTTTATATAAATACTTTCATTTAATTTTCATAAATGGGTTTAACATGTGCCCATCTTATGAGTTGCTTTTCAATTAATACATAATCAATCACTACGTTATGTCTATAAATCTCGATAAGCCAAATCCTATTACATTTGTGGCTGGTATATAAATAATTATATTAAACTTTGATCATGCATTTATTTCCTAAAATATACAATATAATTTAATAACGAGTGCATAAACCAGCTCAAGTAATGATCGATCGAACATGGCTTTCGAGAGAAAATTTCAGAATGCTGAAAGCGTTGTGTTAAGGTGGGAGAGTTGGCTGAAATAAGATTTTACCAATGCACTATGGCACAGGTAAACAATAATAGGAAAAGTCGCTCTGTGGATGGATGAAATAACTTCAAAGTTCTTGCGACAAATGCCGGTACCCTGTAACCGATCGCAATGCTGCGTGGAAAGGAACATTGTGTTCAGGAATGGCGGGGGTCTTACGTGCTAACCTGGCCTTGGCTCAGGATTTGCTACTGCTCTACCCTATAAGAAAAGATGTGCTGGCAATGCCGTGGCTCCATCTTAAGATACGTATATTACGTATAGCAGCAAAACAAGAATATTTTTATAAAATAAGACCACATCCGCCAAGCAAAGAATAATATATTTCATACTATGAAATACGAGTTAATAGCATATTAGCTCTATCAAATTGGGACCAACTCTTGCATAGCCTGATAATAAATGTCTATGCTACTAAAGGGAATATTATTACATCTGTACTTTGACATGTTCGATCTATTAAGTTACTTATAGATAATAAATATTTAAGGAGAAAAACTATATTTCTATGGACTTAAGAATTTAAATGTCAAATATACTTATATGATCAAGGCTAAATTTAATTCTAAATAAACTTATCAAGTTAAGTTTTTTTAAATGGTTGATTATAAAAGAGCCACATTTCACATATTAAATCATTTAAATAAAAAAATAGGATTTCGAAACAGCGCAGAAAGTTGATGCTATAAATAAATTACACGAAGATTTTCAAATAATATCTTCTTAAAATATACATGAAATTAAGTGCTCACTGTTTCGAAATATTGGCATATAAAATATAATAAGCATTTAAAATAAAATAAGCAGAGAAATATAGACACAACCACAGTGATATAACTTTAAACTAAATAATTTACTTTGAATGAAAGGAAAATATAAATTACTCAGATTATTTAAACTTTAACAAACATGAAATTTCGGATAGCAATTAACATATTTAAAATATTAATTAAATGGATTTAAGTTTTGGGTTACATTTAGCTTTATCATTATTTTAAAAGAAAGTTAGCTAACTTATATAAATATTATTACATTTAGAATTACCCAGAAATACACAATTACACAGAGCTCTGCGGTTTGAAAAAGAAAACGGTACCGGTATGATTTATCTGCAAGTTCTTGGCTGTTGGTTTGGTTTAGTTTGACTGGGCGGCATCATCTTTCCCATTATGTTAGGCTCGTCTCTTCTATCGGCATGATGGTGGTTTAGGCATTTCGACGAGAGAAACCCCGTTCTCCCGCGGAGTAACAGCAACAAGATGCCCGCTTTTAGCTGGACATGTTCAAATTAACAATTGTGAATACTGGCTACAACTCTCACTAACAATATGGCTCTCTTTCTCTAACAATATGGCTCTCTTTCTCTAACAATATGGCTCTCTTGCTCTAACAATACCGAGTATTTATATGTTTTCCTTATCGGAATCTCCCGCCTCAAGACTCACTAAACTCAGGAATTTAATTAAGTGTTTTTCAATTTATAATTCAGATCTTAGATAACTTATGTTAGAAACATTCCATAAGCTATTATTATAATTAAGATTTTTCGTTGCAAACAATTGTCCAATTTAGATTTAAAAATAACTTAATCTTATCTAAAGGGATTTTAATTAGTAAATTTTTAACTAGTTTTACTTTTACGAATTCCAGGTGTGGTCGTTAATGACACCTGTTTACAACCAAAAATCTTTTAATTACTTGACCAGCTTTTATTTTTAATCTTACATAGAAACTCTATTTAAAAACAACCTTTTAACATTTTTAAAACGAAAACATTTTTAACATATTTATTAAAAATAATTTACAAATATATTTTGATATAGCTTTTAAATATATTTTCGAGAAACTTTTCTCTGAAATATATTTAAAACAAGAAATCTTTTAACAATTTTAAAGAAACATTTAATAGTATTTTTAGATAACGGCTTTTACATATTTTAAATCATGTCTTTCTTCTATATAGCACAGATTATATATCCACATACGAAATTACAATATTAAACAACAAAATTAATAATTTACTCTTAACTTAAATAATATAATAAACATTTTTAGAAATATTAAATAATTTTAGGACGCTATAATTTTACTAATCCTATCTAATTATAGCATTGGTTCGCACGTAAATATATAATACTGTTTATACAGACATGAACGAATTTTAAATTTATTAACATTTAAATAGGTTCGAACTTAGCACAGATGAGAGTGTCATTAGGTTTGATGGTGAAACGGAAAGGGATTGGAGATTTCCGTTTCAATACATAATTAACTTGTCAATCATAGAGTCTGGCACAACTATCCTTCATGATTCCCCCTGCCTAGACTTCAAATTATACATTAATAAATTCTGGTACATTCTACACTTACTGAAAATGTTTTTTAATATTTTTATCTTTACTATTTATATTATCATGATTATTTAAGATAGTCATGATTCTATTTACTCTTTGATCCTGGCTTTGAATCATAGTGAGATTATTATAATCATCAACTATAGATCCATCCCTAACCAAATTAACATTACTAACAATTATATTTTGTGTGTCAGAATTTTGTGACACCAAACAGATAGGGTGGTGGCTAAGAATATCAGCAGGGATATTCTGTTTCCCTTCCATATAGATAACTCTATAACTCAATTGTTGGAGGTACAATCTTCACCTAACAAGTCTCTCATTACTGAGGTAGCTCTTATTTAAAAATTCTAAGGTCCTATGGTCGGTCAGTACAATCACATCTGAACCTAATAAAAATTGTCGTAATTTCTGAAAAGCCCAAACAACAGCTAGGGTCTCTTTTTCAGTAATAGTGTAATTCAACTCAGCACCTCTCAGATGTTGACTTAAGAAGTACAATATGTGAGGTACCTGATCCTCATCGAGTTGATATAACACCACTCCCAGACCATATTAACTACTATCTGTTTGTACATAGAACGTTTTATTAAAGTCAGGATATATTAAAATCACACATTTTAAAAATTTACTTTTAATTATACTAAATTCTGTATCATGATTAGCAGTCCACCTCCACTTCTCTGCTTTCTTTAACAATCTAGACAAGTATATGGTATCTTTGGCAAAGTTTTTGTAGAACCTATTATAATAATTGCACAACCCAAAAAATGATTTTAACTGTTTTACTGTTTTTGGAGTGGGAAAGCATTGAATAGCTGCAATATTTTCAGGATGGGGTTGTATCCCATGCTCATTTATTAAATGACCCAGAAAAGTTATTTCTTTAGCTGCTATTGAACACTTTTCTAGATTTATAGCAGACTCAGTGAAAAATAATTCCAAATGTTGTAGATGCTCTTGCGAATTATCAGAAGCAATGACTATATTATCCACATACATGATGATTTTTTCCTTCAATTGTTTTGAAAAAATCATGTCCAAACATCTGATTTAGCCAGCACCACTATTGATTAGACCAAAAAGCATTCATCTGAAAACATATGACTGACCTTGAAATCGAAATGCTGTATGTTGCTGATCATTCTCATGCAGTGGTATTTGCCAATAACTAGCTATCAAATCAAGTGTGGAGAAAATTGACTTTTTATGAAACTTAGTGAGGAGTTCATGTACAGGTGGAGGAATGTCATGCTTCTGGTATAGTTACAGTTTTTAACATTCGAGCATCTAGACATACCCTAATGCTGCTATCCTTTTTTACAATAACCTATGGGTTTACATAAGGAGAAGGGCATTTCTTAATAATATTCCACTCAAGCATTTTGTCAATTTGACTCTGTACCTCATCCTGATATTGGTAAGGAATTGGGTACATCTTTTGATGGAAAGGATCATTACTCTTCAATTTTATTCTATGAGTATATACTTCTATTATACCAGGAACTTTTGAAAATATATTCTTAAAAATGATACATTAATTGGTATAAATTTTCACCTAATGTAGAATTAATTACATATACATGTCCAATTTTAACTTTTATATTAGAATTAAATAATGTATTCTGTATACATAGTAATTGATTGGAAAGGTTATGCATACCATATTCAAAATTAAGCCTTATGCCAGAAAAACTTTGTCAAAATGTGTAATTGTGAATTGTGGACTCTCATATTAAAATACATAGCCAGCTATGCCTGTGCAGAAATCCATAGTTCATCATGAGATCCAAACTTCCACAAAAACTCAGAATAAATTAGGTAATATGTTTCAATTTATTATTTCTAACTGCCTAATTTATTCTCAAAAATCCAGTGACCCAATAATGTAAAGTTTGACTATCTTAATGTTTTCTGAAATGAAATTAATGCAATATAACCGTTTAACTAAATTTCTGTAAATTGTACTTGCTATCACATTAAATCTAATACATTTACTCTCCTTTCTGTCTGTCTTAAAGCTATGCCTCTTAATGGTAAACTTTCTCCTAATTCAGTTTAGAAATTGTTATTTACTTAAATGAAATGAATATAGGCCAATTTTTTTCATCTTGACAAAAGTTTTATCTAATTATATATTTTGCTTCGTATTTCCTCACCAACATTTGTTAGTGAACAAAATAAATAACTCTTTAGCTCTGAAAGATTAATACTTGGAGCAACCTTTGTTTTGTCAAGATGAAACCATTTTATATTATGTGTTTTTAAAATATTTATGTGTACATGATTTTGTTGTGGGGAGACACTATATTCAAGCATGAGATTTTATTTAGTTATGTTATTTCATTTTTAAAGAGTGAAAGGAAGGGGATTTAGGAATATTCTTACTAATTAATAAAGAGAGTAATAAAATGTTGCGTAAAATATTACTGGGATTTTGTGTTGAAAAAAGAGATGTGTCACTTATAAATGATATTCATAATAATAATTAATGCTTATTTTATTCTTGTGGGACTGATCTTGGTCAATCCATATAACATTTATGTAATTTTTATAGCTGAGTACAATTTTATATTTCAATTCCAAAATAGATTCTCCAGTACTTGTATTTTGCCTTGCCAGCATTTTACTTGATTGCTTGTCTTTTGTTCTTTGTGATCACTAGATCAGAATTAGACCACATGATAATTTCACTGACCATAAATTTTCTTATCAGAATATGAAAGACAAAATGGGAAGAACTGGGGCAAGTTGAGCTTAGCTAGCCTTGGTGATTCTCATCCGAAATATTTTAGGTTTTCCAATAGCACAAACCATTCTTTCTTTATTTCTTGGCATCACTTGAATAGGTCAAGTGAATTGGGTCTATTCTGACAATGCAATGTCGAATGCTGGATCTCTCCAGTTTTTTGTTATGAGCACATGATGGCAGATTGAGTACAATTTGATAAATTTATGTATTTCAAAATCTTAAAATATTTTGTTGCAAATATCGTGATCCGTTTATATTTTAAATGTGTCAATCTCTTCAAAATAAATTCCTAAAATATGATTTAATTATTTCTCTCTTAAAAATAATTTCAAGTGTCATAAAATGTTGTGTTTGGTTAGGCTTGTAGGTTCATTTCCAAACCAACAGATACAAAATGGACAACTATTCAGCAATAAATATTTATAATTTATTAGTACAAAATATATACACATGTTTGTTAACAAATGTACAAATATAGTTTATATGTTTCAATGCTGAGATTGTTGTGCAGAGTAAGGAACTCGCTTCCAGATAATGATTAGCCTGCATCATGAGTTCTGGTAAGAAGACTCTTTCAGCTATGTAGTTAGCTTGCCTCAAGTAGGCTCTAGTTCAGATGTAGCAGTTTCCAGTCCATAGGTGGACTTGTCTTACTGCGTGGATGTCTAGATAAATACCTTTGCTGATGAGAGAAGGTTTAATGGAGAGCATGTTCTGTCATTCAGGTTAACAGAAGAAGTTGCTCTCTGCCTTGCCTACAAAAGGCTGACTATTTAAAGGCAGATCCCCTACCTTAGTGGAAACACATGGATTCAGTGTGTGAACCCCAGTGAAGGTTTTAATTCCTTTGGATAGCAACTGGGTACTAGCCAATCAGGCAAGGAATCTGGAATAGTCCACTTCTGAAGGCAGGGTCAGATATGACATCCTTCCCCTGCCAATAATTAGCCCTGGAGGACATAGTTATCAAAATGCACTGGGCGATGTTTTGTCTGCTTGGTAGGTTTCTCAGCTTGATTGTGGTTCCTGTCTTCATCTTCTTGGCTTGATGAGCTTGTTTGTAGTTGTCTGCTGCTGCCTTGATTTTGCTGTTCATCTTCTCTGGTTGAGGTGCTCATCCCAGGTGGCCACTGCTTTTGTTAGCTTCTGATGTGTGGTTGAGTCTTAGCTGGTTGTGATGGTGATGATGATGATGATGGCCATCTTCTGTTTGCATAATAACAGTATAAAGACTCTTTATTTGAGTCACTATTGGTGGTATCCATTTTGTGGACCCATAGTACATACAACATAGCACTTGTGTCCCTATTTGAAGTTTTAGTTTTGTATTATCTTGTTCCAGTTTGGCATCAGGTTTCAGGGTTGATAGCATAGTTCTTAAGGGTCTGTTGAATAACAGTTCTGCAGGAGTCTTCCCTGTTACTGTGTTCAGAGTGGAGTGCTGTTCTAACAGAGTCCTGGCAATTCTGGTATTCGAAATTCCTGTATCTATTTTTGTTATCAGCTTTTTAGCTTCTTGTACCAATCTCTCTGCTTGACCATTATTTTCAGGATGGAATGGAGGGCTGTTCATGAGTTTAATATTGTTATTAGTGTAGAAGGTTTTGAATGCACCAGATGAAAAAGCTGTGCCATTGTCAGGCACTAGTGTTATATGAAGACCATGTGTGGCAAATAGCCTTCTCAGAACTTCTATCATGGCTGTGGAGTGAAGTGATGGTACTTCCACAACCTCCAGCCACTTGGAGAATGAGTCCACCACTATTATCAGCAGTTTGTCTTTCCATGGACCAGCATCATCCAGATGGATTCTAGATCAGGGACCTTCAGGTTTGGACCACTGAACTGTTTTATCTTTTGCTGGCATATTCTGATTTGTTTTTCACTACCAGCAATGGTGGCCTTTGGCTTTGATGTCAGCATTTAAGATAGGCCACCACATGTATGATTTTGTCAGCATCTTCATCCAGACTATCCTTGGATGCCCATTGTGCAGCAAGCTGAGCACCTGGAAATGTCTAGCTGGGGGAATTACAACTCTGGTTCCCCAGATAAGACAGCCATGTTCTGTTGAAATATCCAACCTATGAATCCAGTAGGCTGAGTGTAACTCAACTAGTTTTTTATTGGGCTAACCCTGTTGAACCCATTTTGTAGCTTTTGGAAGCCTGGATTATTGTTAGCCAATCCTGCCACTGATTTGCTGTTCAGTGGTAGTGTTGGGTCTAGATCAATCATATTAATTGATTGACATGATGTTAGACTGTCTGCCACTTTTGCAGGCAGTCAGCTTAATGCCTCTACATGAGAAATATTCTTTCCCTCAATGTATTGAAGGGTAAAATCATAGCCTGATAGAAAACTGAACCACCACAACATTCATGGTGATGCATGCTGTGGGATCCCCTTATCAGATGCAAAAATCTCCACAAGAGGTTTGTGATCAGTTTGGAGTATAAATTGTCTACCATATAGGTAATCATGGAACTTTTTGATATCATTGATCTAAGCCATGGCCTCTCTATTTATTTGAGCATAGTTTTTCTCAATTTTTAGAGAGCCACTTTGATGCAAAGCAATAGGTCTGTGTGTTTCATCATTATTTCTGTGGGCCAACACTGCCCCTGTTCCTATAGGCGATGCATCATAAGTCGGCACTAGCACTCTTTCTGGGTTGAAGTGTGCCAATAATGTAGTATCTGATATTAGAATTTTTAGCATCTTAAATGCTCTGTCATGCTTACTGTCCCACTTCCATGCTGCTTTTTTGTCTATTAGCCTGTATAGTGGTTCAGCAGCCTCTGTTTTATGGTAAAAGAAGCCTTCATAATAGTTTAATAGTCCTAAAAAGGACTGAAGTTCCTTTTTATTTTAAGGTGTTTTGGCTTTCTTTATTGCCATCACCTTCTTTTGAGTTGGATAAATGCCACTAGCATTTGGTTTATATCCTAGAAACTCAAGCTCTCTGGCTTTAAATATGCACTTTTCTGAGTTTATTTTAATTCCAGAGGCTTTGAATTTATCTAGGAGTTCTTTGGTGGCACTCCAAAGTTGTTCAGAAGTTTTGCCACTAGTAAGACATCATTAAAGTATGGTAGCACACCCAGTATTCTTGTAGTCAGTTGATCCATCACTCTCTGAAATATTGCCAGGGCAACCGAAATACCAAAAGGTAGTTGGTTATTTTGAATAATCCCTTATGGGTTATTATTGATAATGCTCTTGCAGCTTGGTAATCCACAGGTAGTTGCAAGTATGCATGCATGTTTTAGGTCAATTTTGGAGTAAATCCTACCACCTCACAATGTGGCTAGGATATGCTTGACTGATGGTGGTGGATAATTATCTGGATCAAGTGCTTTGTTGATTGCATAATAATATTCTCTGCATATCACCATTCTTTTTGATAATTGGTACTATAGGGGTGGCCCATTCAGAATATGAAATGGGCTCAATTATACCAGCTGCCTGCCACTTCTCGAGTTCTGTCTCTGCTTTGTTATGCAAAGCTAGTGGAAGTGATATGCACCTACAACTGATAGGTTTTACTTCTCCATTTAGTTGTAAATGGATTGGTTGCCCCAAGTACAGACCTATCTCTTTGTTAAAGACTTCTGAGAAGTCAGTTTTTATCTTTGATAATGTTGTGATCTGGTTCACTTTTGTCACTTTGAATCCTAAAGGCTGAACCAGTCATGGCCTATTAAATCACAATAATTACCTAATGCCACTACCAGAGGTAGGTATATAGTTTTTTAAGCATAGTAATTTTGCCTGTTGTTTGTCCCAACAGTTTGATTTTATTCCCTTGATAGTATGATATTGATCTATTGCAAGGGTGCAGTTTATATTTATTTATTTTTTTATGATTGTCCAAGTCTTTTTTGAAACTATTGACACTGCTGACCATGTGTCAAGTTCCATCTTGACTGGTGTATCATTGATAATGACAGTGTATATAAACCCAGACTAGGCATCTCTGGTATGGTTTACACAGGCAACTTGCTTATGTTTCTTATAAGTGCCTTTACTGTCTTTAGGACTAGACTTGGCTGATTGTCTTTTAAAATTCAGACATGCTGCCTTTATATGTCCAATATGCTTGCAAAACGTGCATGTTTCTCTGCAGTATGGACATTCTGCATGCATGTGCATGCACTCATTGCATCTATAACAATGTCTTAGACTGTTTGATGCTGAATTATTTGAGCTGACTGAATGCTTTGATGACCGAGTATTATGCTCAATTTTTGCACTTCAGACTTTATAAGTCTTTTTAATGGGTTAGCTTGACTAGCTATTGTTTCTGCTAGTCATGCATGAACTACTGCTGTTTCAAAATCTAGGTTTGGAATCATTTACATTTTCAATCTCAAATTGTGATCGTTTATGCCACAAATAAAACAATCACAAAGTGCTTCATTCATGAAATCTTTGAGCTCGCACTTCAATGCTAA